>VZQC01003608.1:595811-710337 GCA_009823505.1 Rhizomys pruinosus
TTGGTTTGTCTTTTTTTAGGTTTGGGGAAATTTTCATCTATTATTCTGTTGAAGATCTGATCAATACCATTCTCTTGGATTCTTCTCCTTCCTCTGTTCCTATGATGCAGAGGTTTGATCTTTTCATAGTGTCCCACAGTTCCTGGTTGTTCTACTTTTGTGTATTTTTGAATTTTTCATAATATTTACTTGAGGTTTTTAGTTGTTCTGTGTTATCTTCCAGGTCTGATATTCTTTGTTCTGCTTCTTCCATTCTGCTTCTGAGGCTTTTTCCATTCCTTTCCTCTTGATTGGATGAGTATTTGATTTCCTTTCTCATTTCCTCTTCTGATTTCTTTAGTATTTCTACTTCCTTTTGGAGCTTCTCAATCTCTTCCTGTAGCTCTTTGCTTCACTGGTTGGTTTCCTTATGTTTTTCAGCATGAGATCTTTTCAGTGTTTCCACTTCCTTCTGGAGTTTGTCATTCTCTCTCTCTCTCTAGGTCCTTCTTGAGTTCTTCATTCTCTTTTCTTAATTTTTTGATTTGCTCTTTATAATCTTGTACTTCTTTAAGTATGTTCACAATTGTACTTCTGATATCTGTGTCCTGGGCCATCCCCAGGGGGATCCCACTGTAGGAATCTTCCACAGGGTTGGCAGAACTTGGTGTGGGATTATCCTGCACCTTTCCCATGTTGTCTCTTCTTCGTGTTCCTGGCATATGGGCTTCTCCTTGCCTGTATTCCAATGTGGGTCCCAAATGCCTCTTCACTGTGTTGAAGACTTGCTTTGCTTGCCTCCTTCAGATGCCTTCATTGTTTGTTTGATTGATTTGTTTTTTTCCTTTACTCCTTGCTTGTGGAGTGTTGACTTCTCTAAGCTTTAGGCTTTCTATTGGAAGTCCAACTCACTCGTCCCTTTCTGTTCTGAAGGTTCTCCAAATCCACTTGGACACTCCTTCCTTTGGTAATCCTAGTTGGCAGGGGCCTTGTGTGTGTGTGGGGGGTGCTCTTTAGCTGGCACCCTGGTACCTGTGCTTCAGGTTCAGGTGGTCTTGGGAGATCTCCGATCTCAAGACTCACACAAACCCACCTTTTATACCAGCTGGGAGGATAACACCCCCCCCACCCAGCCACAAAGCCAATCAAGCCAAAGACAACTAAATTAAATCAAACAACAATCCGCCTTGCTGAAGCACCCAGCTCCTACATACCTGTGCCTCAGGTGGTCTTGGGAGATCTCCAATCCCTGGTACTGTATTTTGAATCTAATCATTAGTTTGGGGCTGATAATTTAAGTCTTTTTTTTTTTTTTTTAGTAAGGAACAGAGTGAATATTTTAATCGATATTTAAATCTTATAAAACCAAAATTGGACTTGCGAGAAGATGGTTTTACATATACTCTCCACTCCTAAACCTAAGAATGCTCTAAAAATTCCAATTTAGTGCTATAGATTTTTCTACAATCCCTGGTTTCTTAGGGAAGTCATGCTACAACTATCTTGAAGCAAGGGCTATGAAGAGAGGCGGGAAGACAGCACAGAGACCCCCAGGTTTTTCGACTTATTTAAAGCTAACCTAATCACAATGCTTCTGGAAAGATTTTGATCAAGGAAAATGCTATTGCAGGGTAGTGGGCAGAAACAGGGGGCAGCATTTCAACAGCACTGACCACATTCTTCGGGGAGAAATGCTGCATTAAGCCGCTGTCAAGGGCCCCTAGTGGAGATCTACAGCAACATGGTAGCAGCTCTGACAGTCTGACTACGGGACCGGGCTTCATACCTGAGCCCTGGAAGGCTCATGAATGTTCCTGGCTAAAGAAATAAAAAAGGCTAAAATACAACATAGGAAAGCATAAAGGTATCTTTTTGTTCATTAGAAAACAGGCATGGAATGTTGAGGTGAGAGGGCAGGGTGCCAAGCCTTTCATCTTGCTCTATGGAAGAGAAGGCAGCAGGGGTGGGCTGGCAGAGATGAGGGTGTACAGCGGCTGACTCTGGACAGAAGCACCACAGGGAGGCACCTCTGGGGACTTGTGGGCAGTATCAGAGGAACAGGGCTAATAATGGGGGTCACTCCCAGGTTCCAAGAAGGAAAGAATTAAGACTGTTATACTAGCCAGGTGGCTGGCACACATCTGTACTCTGAGCACTTGAGAGGCTAAGGCAGGGGTCAGCCTGAGTTACAAAGCGAATTCTAGAGTAGCCTGGTCTACATGGTAGAACCCTGTCATAAAAAAGAAATCAGGCCCGGTGTGGTGGTGCATGCCTTTAATCCTAGCACTTGGGAGGCAGAGGCAGGAGGATCTTTCTGAGTTCAAGGCCAGCCTGGTCTACAGAGTGAGCTCCAGGACAGCTGGGGCTACAGGGAGACCGGGTCTCGAAAACAAAACAAAACAAAACAAAACAAAACAAAACAAAACAAAACAAAATGAAACAAAAAAAGAAATCAGGGGGCTGGAGAGATGGCTCAGTGGTTAAGAGCGCCGACTGCTTCTGCAGAGGATGCGGATGGGTACAGCTCTAAGTTTCCAGTGGAAGTTCTAAAAGCTAAACTGATTACAACTGCAAGACAAAAATGCTACTGAGATTTTTCTGAAGAGCTCAATCCACACTTGGGCAGCCTAGACGACCTGACCATGTTGCCACAATGATAGAATTCATACGATCATGAAGTATAAAGGTCTGCTTTACCTTTTGTATCTCAGGATGAAAGATTTCTCTGGGGCCTTTCTCAAACTTGTCCAGATTCATAGCACTGAAACAGAGCAGACACAGTGAGCCAGAGTGAGGTGGGAGTCAATCTCAGTTCTCCAGAGAAGACAGTATCTTCTAGAAAATCATGGTTGGACTCTCCATCCGCGAGAGCTACCCACTGCTGTACTGTACTGTACTCTCCATGCATAACTATCTCTTCATGACACTCATGCAGCAAGAGTGAGAGAGCTAAGCCAGCCACTCCACCTGTCCATCTTTACATGGGTTTTCTCCTTTAGTCTTCGCAGAAGGAAGTACTACTTTGTCCCCATTTTCAAGGTGAACAAACAGGTTTAGAAGTTTCTTCTAACAAAACTAACAAAACTCAGTCATACATAACTACATGTGAGCCTTTCAAAAAAAAAAAAGATTTCATTTGATTTTTAATTATGTGTATAAGTGTGTGTCTGTGTGTGGGTGTGGCTTGCGAGTGTAGTGCCTGTGGAGGACAGAGGAGGGTGTTGGATCCTCTGGAGCTGGAGTTATAGGTGGTTGTAAGCTGCCCAACTTGGGCGTTCGGAATCAAACTTGGGTTCTCTGCAAGAGCAGAGTACACAAGAGCAGTGTTAAGTGCTGAGCCATCTCTTCAGCACACCATGTGAGCCTTTCAAGTTTTCCAGTTAACTGCTTGTGATGCTGGCACTCAAGATAAGAGGGTCATTAGTTCAAGGCCAGCTTGGGCCACACAGGAGATTTTTATGTCTTAAAATAAAAAAAGTTTTTCTGCTGGGCATGGTGGTGCATGCCTTTAGTCCCAGCACTTGGGAGGCAGAGGCAGGCAGATCTCTGTGAGTTTAAGGCCTGGCCTACAGAGTGAGCTCCAAGATAGCTGTCTCAAAAAGACCAAAACCAGGGACTGGAGAGATGGCCTAGTGGTTGGGAGCGCCGACGCTCTTGCAGAGGACCCGGGTTCGATCCCCAGCGCCCACATGGCGGCTAAGAACCGTCTGTAACTCCAATTCCAGGAGAGCTCCGGTTCCAGGGGGGTCCGAGACCCTCTTCTGACCTCCGCGGCATTGCACGACACGGGTGCACAGACCTGCATGCAGACAGTACATTCATACACATACAAAGATAAATAAAAAAAAAAAAAAAAAAAAGACCAAAACCAAAAAAGTTTTCAAGTTCATGTTGAAAGTCCTTTTTTTTTTTGGATTGGCAGTAAGTATAGATATTGTCATTTTCCTTATCTTTAGAATCTTGCTCTGGCTAACTCTATGAAGACTATATTGAAACTTGAGGGCACTGTCTATATAACTAAATGGAATTATAACTAAATGAAATGTTTAGACTTTGAACATAAAGAAGAAACAAATTTCCTGACTAAATTTTAAGGAAAAAGATGATTCACAGAAGTCTTAAGCCAGTAGAGGTCAAAGTATTGCTTTCCCATCAGTTTGAATTTTACAGTTCCTGAGATGCAGTGAGATATTTCTAAGGTCCACAAAAATGTTAGCTTCAGCCGGGCGTGGTGGTGCACGCCTTTAATCCTAGCACTTGGGAGGCAGAGGCAGAGGGATCTTTGTGAGTTCAAGGCCAGCCTGGTCTACAGAGTGAGTTCCAGGACAGCTGGGGCTACAGGGGACCCGTCTTCAAAAGACCAAAACCAAAAAAAAAAAAAAAAAAAAAAATATAATATATAAATATATATAATATATTATTAAACTTTAGAAAAAGTGACTCTCTAGCTCCCTGCAGCCACCAACTGGCAACAGCTCCTCAACTAAGGGGGGGGGGTTGCGACCACCTCCCCATACTAGGATTTTGTCTGGCTTGATTTAGTGTGGGTCTTGTGCCTCTGTCACAACCTGTGAGTTCATATGTGCAAGTGCTCTGCGGAAAACTGTTTCACTGTAGCCATCTACTGCCTCTGCCTCTTTTTTTTTTTTTTGCCTTTTCGAGACAGGGTCTCTCTGTAGCCCCAGCTGTCCTGGAACTCACTCTGTAGACCAGACTGGCCTTGAACTCACAAAGATCTGCCTGCCTCTGCCTCCCAAGTGCTAGGATTAAAGGCGTGCGCCACCATGCCCGGCTTGCTTCTGCCTCTTAAAACCTTTCTGCTCCCTCTTCTGTAGTGATCCCAGTGTAGGGGAGGGACTGTGAGGGGAGACTTGATCAGAACACATTATACATGTGTGTATGCATGCACAGAAGTCTCAAACAATAAAAAAAAGAGTAAAAAAAAAATTGTTAACCTGTTTGCTAATGCTTAAGCCAGGTTTCAGAGTGCTTTAAACTAGAAAAACCAAGAGCAGACAGGGAAAGGTCTGCAATTTGGAGATGAACTCGACCTTGAGAATGGACTACAATGTTTCTGCTTCTTAATCTTGGTGCCATTTCACAGCCAGATGCTGTCCTTAACAGAATGAGCAGAGAGACATCTTTGCCAGTTTGAGCTGAAGCTAGGATGCTTTACAAGGACATGCTAAAAACACATCTCCCACCACACCTGGTTCAGAGGGCCGAGAAGCTAGCAGTCGGCACGCTTTCCTCTCCACACAAGGGCGTCAGCGAACGGCCCCAAACCCAGAGCTGCAGAGGTTCCGCAGTTCAGCAGCTGTGAGACCTCTGCAGCTTCTCTTCCCCTCTCTGAGGCCTGGATTCCCCACACGTGAATGGAGACCACTGTGGGTCTGCTTCATGGAGCTCGCTTAGAGAGTGACTGGGTGAGGGGTGCTTGCAAAGCTGGACAAAGATGTCAGCATCATTATGACATAACATCTTAGCTGGTGACACAGTGACAGACTCAATCCTGGCGCTGGCATCCCTCAGGCCTAGGACAGAGATGAAGGGGATGGTGGGAAGGTGGGGGCAGGGAGGTAGGGGAACAGGGAGGGGCGACAGATGTTCCAATCGTTTCACTTGCTGTTTGGTGAAGAATAAGCACGTTCCCCTCAGAGTCTTTGCTGACTTCTGGGTTTCTATTTCAAAGTATAAAAATGTAAGGAAAAAAAGTTTCTTGATTTTCTTTATAAAGTGAATACAAGAACAAAATAAATAGCAGCAAGCAAGAATGTAGCCTGGAGAGAAGCCGGGATGCCTGAAACGTGCCAGACTCTGGCTCAGCCTTGCCACGCATCAGTCAGAGAGCCTAGCGTTCTCTCTCTGAACCTCCATTTCCTCACCTGCAAAGGAGGGTGGGCAATGATAGTCCTGCCCTCTGGGCTACTGTGAAGCCTTCAGGAGGAAATGCACACCTGGTGCTCAGAAAGCCTGCTGTGCTGTCATGGAAAGCTAACCCACAGCAACCAGGCATACACAATCCATCAAAGCCTCTAATTCACATGGGCTTCGGTCATTAGTACTTACCTTAAGATGGACTTCACAGAGAGTGTTTTGGTGGGACTGTAAGGAAGGCATATTTTCTGCGTACCCTGGAAAAGTCAAAGTACAAAGTCATTAATGATTCTGGTACCTTCCACCTCTGGAGGAGCCTCACCTAGTCAGTCATTGCACCTGGTCACTGCAATGAAACCAGGCCTGTTCTCTTTCACTCTTTATTAAGCAGTTCATAGGGAAAGAAACACATTCTACATTGGAAAAAAAAATCTTGCTTTAGTCTGACAGTATCTTGTTCCTGATATCACATACATGTTTTGTTTCAGGCCTCATCATCTTTGTATCCTGGAGGACAGTGGAGTCGTCTGGTACAGTTTAGATAAACATCCTCCAACAGCCTATGTGCTAAAGGTTAGGTCATTAACCTGTGGCAGTATTAGAAGGTGCTAGAAGCTTTGGACAGAGGGGGAGGTCTTAGGTTACAGGGCAGGGTATGTCTTCAAATGTGGGGATCTGGTCTCTTCCTCTTTGGTTCTCAGCTGCCCTGAGGTGAGCCACTTCCTCTACTCCAGGGCTCGGTCATAAGGTGCCACATTGCCACAGGCCCCAAAGCAACTGACCAACCATGGAATGAAACCCCCCAAACTGTGAACCCAAGCAAGGCATTCCTCCGAGTTTATTACCCTCACCTAGTGGAACCCGAGAACTACACCATTTGAACCAGTCAAAAGGGTGTTTGTTTATTTCTGAGCCAAGAATCAGATAAGCTTCGAAGACCGTAGGGAAAAAGTCTCCGCTTGTTTAATATGACTCAAGTACACTGTGTCCATGTCAAAGACCTCTTGGCTAGAAATCACCTGAGTTCTCTAGAAAGGTTTTAATATGTACTTTTATATTGATCTGTGCTGACTTATTTAAAGTCACTTAGTCCCTTTTAAATGAGTAGCCTAACTCACAGGAAGACCTGGATAGATACTTGCCTACTTAGCAGGAACTACATGGAGTTGCCTGAGTGATCTAGTTCATTCTCTCTCTCTCTCAATCTCTTTCTGATACAGACTTATGATCTATACAGGATTTATTGTACATGGTTTGCAAAAGAGAGGACCACACAGCGCCCATTTAAAAGCTTCCTTCCTGTCAAATCATAAAACTGCATCATAAATAGCTCAAGAAGGGTCAAGATGTTTTTGAAGGAAATGAACTGAGAAGGAAACATGACTATTTTTGTGTTGTTATTCTACTAACTCCTTTATCCAAGTCCAGAACAAGGCCTGGGATTGGATGCTTCAGCCTTCTCAACCTGTGATCTTTTTTTTTAGTAAAGAAACATTTGTACCCACATCTGGGAGACCCGATACTCTTACAGGGCTCCAGGCCATGCAGCAAGGTATCTCCAGCCACAAGAGATCCCACCTCACACAGAACCCTCCTTCTAAGGTCTTTTCTGGCCAGGGAACTGGAGTGAGCTTACCTCTTTGTAGTTCAGAGTGTGGGGACTGAAAATAGTACCAAACACAGGAATATGATGACAGGAACCTGCTTGTCAGACGTCCCAGGCCCTACCCACTGGGAACTGAGTTCTTTCTGTGGCTTTGCTTTTCACTGGCTCCAGCCTCCACTGTTCACCCGGGTACAAGGCCGACCTGCCCAAGGCGGCCTCGGGTCTGCCTAGCTTTCATCAGACCACACCAAAGGCAGAAGGCAGTTTATATGAAAAGTTAGGGCTTTTAAGGAGCAGTGCCTGGAACAGAAGGCTGTGGCCTGGGTGACTGTGACACCCTCATGAGTGGCCTGTGTGGACAGGAGCCCAGGGCTCCTGGACTTCGGACTTGTAGTTTGCTTGACTATAAACTGGCAAAGCTCTCCTTCCCCGTCTCCTTTCTTGCTCAGCTTTCTAGAGTCATTACTCAAGTAAAACCAGCCTGTATTTTCTGGTGGAAATACCAAATGCCTGACTGGGGATGAGGGCATGTGCACACTGGCAACCAGAGCTGAGCGCTGTGCAGATTCAAGGTGCAGGCTGGACATTATCCGGTTCATGTAAGGGATGGTGTGTGTGTGTGTGTGTGTGTGTGTGTGTGAGAGAGAGAGAGAGAGAGAGAGAGAGAGAGAGAGAGAGAGAGAGAGAGAATGTGCATACTTTTGCACGCCTGTGTACACCTTCAGAAGGGTGCCACAGTGATCCCTCTGGGCAGATGACTTTTGGTCTGGATGGAATTTCTATAGGATGAATAATTTCTTTCTAAAAAAAAAAATCTATGTGTTTCAAAGTCCAGCATGGGCCTTGGGAGGAAACTCAGTGGTAGAGCGCTTGCCAACATGGGTCCATTCCCAGCACCACGAAGAACCAACCAACCAAACACAGATATTTGAGACTATTTAAAGTAAGGCTATTCATTTTCTGTTCCTAAAAAAGGATGAACTCCTGTGGGGGTGCTGGGTGGACCCTGATATTTAGATTTCCCACAGCTTCCCATGTTCCTGGAGGCCAAGGGGACCTAGTGACTGACCTCTTCTTCCAACATTCTGGTTTGATCTGTTTCAGTTTCTCACCTTCCTTCACACTCCCATTTGTAGCTGGGAGCAAACACCTATCCTGCCTTTGGCCCCTAGGTTAGGGCCTCCAGGAGAGGCTTTGGATAAAGGCACTGGCACTTCTGGGTGGAAGGGGACTATTGTGCCCGATGCTTACCCCTTGGCTGCCTTCAGGACGGTCCTGGGCTTAACTCCCAACTTCTGCACCTCTACTAGCTCTCAAGAGTAACCCCACAGCAGACTCCGTGTTTTGTGTCTAGAACATTCTGCACCTTCCCCTTCTACTCTGCCCATGTCTGTGGCCTCCATCCCTCAGACCCCTATGTGGAAACTCGTCCTGATCTCATCTGTACTGGGCCTCAGCACCTTAAGCTTTGTTTCCTTCAGAGCACTGAGCACAATTTATATGTAATATAGACAACTGCTTCAGAGATGGAAAAAAGCCAGATCTCTCCTGCATTTGTGCCCCCTCCCCCTGTACCTGGCAACCATCCAGCTCATATGAGGAAGTGAATGACTGCTATTTCCTGAAGAATGAAGTTAAAACACAGAGCAAATCTATTCCAGGAAGGCAGCAGAGACAGGAAACTTGTAGGAAGGGAGGATAGAGGAAGGGAACAGAGAGGGTAAGCGGCAGGATGCCGGGCCTGGAAGGGGCACGACAGGGTGCTGCAGACACATCCAGATGAGCCTGGCAGCGCATACAGCACTGCAGCAACAGGCTTGTCCAAGCAGGGCCTATCACAGGAATCTGAAGTCCATGTGGGCCCTGTGGCCACACAGCCAAGAGCAGTATCTGCCAGCACGATGACCGGCAAGACACAGACATGGCCAAGACGATGGTCTGCCTTCTGTGTCTGACCCATGCTTGCCTGAGTGTAGCCTGGGAGAAGCTGTAGCCCTTTTGAGAGGTTCATAGATGAGCAGAGACCTGGGATCAGGCCAGAGAGGCTTCCTGAGGGTCAGATGGCAGGAACATGGGCTTTCCCATGACCCAAAGAACCAAAATTGGAACCAGTTCCACCTGAGAGGTGACCAGTTCAGAGACTGTATCAGAAGAAACCAGAGGGACTCGGAGGGTCCATGTGCTTCCTGGGCCTCTGCTGCTGTGAGGTCTCACACCACCTCCTCATGCTCCCAGATTCCAATGGCCAGAGGAGCAGGAAGAAGGGGAAGAAACTGGAAAGTTCAACTATTTACCCAAAGAAAACACTGAGAGAACAAGAGTCTGGAATGTTATAATGAGCATAAAATAAATAGGTAAAACAGAAGCCAGAAAAATCACCTGCCTGGCACAGAAGATAATTCGCTACAATGCAGGGACCGAGAAACCAGGCGGGCACTCCCAGTGGGTCTCCTAGAACCATTCACAGCAGTGCTGGTGGCAGGCTGGTGGCCAGTTATGGTGGCATGGGGAGGGAAGTGTGGTCTTTCTGGTTCCTTTGGGGCATAGGCAAGTACCTGTTAGCCCACAGTCCCTACCGATGTCGTCTGTGGTGAACACTCTTGTACTGGAAATAATTTCATAAGTAATATAAAAATATTTTTATCTTAAATCTGCTTTAAAAGAGAAGAATTTCTGGTTGGGTATGGTGGCATAAACCTTTAATTCCAGCACTTAGAGGCAGAGGCAGAAGCAGGTGGATACCTGTGAGTTCAAGAGCAGCATGGTGAGTTCCAAGCCAGCCAGGGCTGCATAGTGCAGCTTTGTCTCAAAAAATGTGGGTTTTTTCCCCTGAAAATACCAGGGGAGCTTATGTAAATAGAGGCAACAGTATCCAGCGGCATCAAGCTGGACCTCGGGCCATCTAGTTATTCATTCCACACACACTTCTATGTCGTAGGGACACTGAGGGCAGACTTGTTCTTGACCTCCTGGAGTGCAAACTGGAGTAGGAAGAGAGCATGAGTCAATATTTACACACAGAATTAATTATGTACAGTGGAAACAGCTCAGTCACTGAGCTCTGGGGTACACCTGGTCTGTCGTCTACTGTGATGGGCTTTGGCCAAGTCACTCGTCCTCTGTGACTGCAATAGCATTTATTGAGATAATGCATTTGGGGTAGTTAGGATAGTATCTACAATATAGTAAGTGCTCAATAAATGTTAGTTTTTTATTACTATTTTATTACTATTACTATTTTAAGTCACTATTAAAAAGTGCCTATCAACAAGTCCTTTAGTCAAGTGTCACAACTTAGATTATATGAGAGAATTCCTTCTGGAGACAAAACCTAGAAATGTAATGAATGTGAAAAGTCCTTTACTAATACTACAGATTGTAGAGTACATCAGAGAATTTACACTGGAGAGAAACCCTACAAATATGAAAACTGTTATAGGTCCTTTACGCTGTATTCAAAGCTTTGCAGCCATAAAAGAATTCATACTGCGGAGAAACCTGAAATGTGAAACATGTGAAAAGTCATTTACTCCTATGTCAACTCTTAGAGTACATGAGAGAATTCATATGGGAGAGGAACCCTACAAATATGCAGAGTCTGAAAAGTCCTTTATTCATATATCAAATCTTAGAAAACATTGCAGAATACATAATGAAGGGGAGATGCCACAAATATAAGTGATGTAGCCATTCATTTAACCATACGTCAGATGGGAGAATGCAGCAAGAATACATACTGGAGAAATAGCTTACAATTGTGCAAATTTGACAAATCCTGGACTCATTCCATAGAGAACAATACAGAATATATATGAGAAGGAAAGTTTTAAATGCAATAACCATGTTGAAATCTTTAATAAACATTTAAATTTCAGAAAACTGCATAGTTTACTGAAGAAATGTTTGGAAATATAAAGTCTATAATAAGTTTTTAAAAATGTGCCTATCATATGTTATCTAATAGTGGTTCCTAGAAATTCTTTCTGGCCTTTTTTTCTTTTTGAGATGGCCTCAAACCTACTATGTAGCTGAGGCAAACCTTGAACCTCTGATACTCCTGCCTCCAACTCCCAAGTGCTGGTATTACGGGCATGTGTTACCACAGCTCTGATGTGGTGGGGATTGAACCCAGGTCTCTGTGTGTGCTAGGCAAGCACTCTACCAACCAAGCCATAGCCCCGGGCCTTTTTTCTAGGCTTTTTGAAGTTACCTTTCTGTTGCTATAGTTTAATGTGTATGAGTGTGTAGGTTTGCAAGGGTGTGAGTGTATATATGTATGTGTGTGTATGCTTTTACCAGGGTACCATACTGTCTATATGAAAACGATCCCAGGGGAAAAAATGTGAAAAGAATCAAATAATGAGAAAAAGAGTTACTGGAAGATTTAAAGAAGCAGGAGAAAAAGCAGACTTCATGAAACCACAGTAGGAAAGTGTCCTGGAGCCTCAAACAAATTCTATCGGGGTAGCTGATACTGGTGCTGGCTGAGCACGCCAGGGGGGTGGGAGCGCGCAGCGCTCTAACCAGATGCACTATTCACCCAATACAAGCTGTTTCTGTTCATTGAATGGGAGCCAGGTCACAACTTTTACTATGAAAAGTGGCCAAGCTTAGCTGGGTGCGGTGGTAAACCTAGCACTCAGGAGGCAGAAGCAGGAAGATCCTCAAGTTTTAAGCCAGCCTGGTCTGCATAGCAAGTGCCAAGCCACCTATGACTACAAAATAAGATCCTGTCCTAAAAAAAAAATAATAAAGCCATTACCACCAACCCCCCTCAAAAGAAATACCTATGATGAATGAACTAAACTATTCTATAAAACATACTACTATTTCTCAGAAGCCTTAGCAGGGGAAGGGGTGGATATGGCTGATCAGTGGCTTATAGAAAAGGGAAAAGCTGGTGTTAAATCCAGGGCTTGGAGTTCCTAACTCAGAACAGTATAATTCTGACATATCTACAGGAAGCACTCCCAGAAAATGGCTTATCTGAACCACCTGATGGTGACGCTAACCAGACTGTGGGATGGGGATCAAACCACAAGAAGGGACTCCAGAAATGCGTGCTGAATGAATTAATAAACGCCTCCGAAGTGGGAGTGGAGGCCAGGTACTTACTGTTTTCCTCCAAAGAATTGCACGGTACTGAGGTACACGCTGATTGTTCTGGTCAGAAAGGGTCACAGACAAGAAGAAGGGACTCTTCTCTGCATCGTTTCCAATATAATTCTGATGGACTGGGAAAGAAATGGCTTTGAGAATGTATCAGGTTCCCCCAGGCACAGAGCAGTGTCCCGCCCTCCCCACCTGCTCAGGAAGCAGTAATCCCCAAACTGACTTGGGTAGAAACTGACCACTAGCCTCTAATCTCATATTCCTTTCCCTCTACCAGTCTTCAGTTCAGGAATGAACACGTGACTCAATGCTGACCAATAAGACAGAAGGAGAAATATGCCGAGGGGCTGGAAAAGCTTCCTCATTCTCAAGATGGCTTCCATCCTCTGGATGTGGAAGTCTCTAGAAGTGATGCCTGGAATTGCTGGAATCATCTCCTGGTCCTGAGGAGGGCAAAGCCACCACACTGAGGGTGGGTAAGGTAGAAAAGTGGAAGGGCCTAGATCTTAGATAACTACTGTGCTTCAGACTCCACCAGCCACAGGGCCTGCCCTGGCTGGTCTAGAACTTGCTATGTATACCACATTGGCTTCTAACTAAGTATCTTTCTCTCTCTCTCTCTCTCTTTCTCCCTCCCCCCCCCACCCCTCATTTGATCTGTTCTTTAGGCCAGTTTGAATTAGGCTTTCCATTACCTTTGGATGCTGGTGGCCTCTGGGCATAAAGCCCTACTGTGGCCATTACCGGAGGATGATGGCTTTCGTGTTCATCTTTCTTTATGAGTGCTTCTGCTTTTCCCCACACCCAAGTAAACCCTGCCTGCCAAAGCCATGAACTTTTTAGAATAATTTTGTAACAGTTCTCCTCCTCCCCTCTCATGTGTGTTGCATGTACTTGAATGTGGAGTTGCACATGTCTGTGTACAGCAGGTACCTTCCTTTACTGAACTCTGCCTCATAGTCCCTGGAGACAGGGACTACCACCAGAGTGGAAGCTCTATTCTGGTCAGGCTGGCTGAGCAGCAAGCTCCTGGGATTCACCCGTCTCTCCATCTTGGCCCCCAATGCTGGGGTCACAGGCACACAGAGCCATGCCTGAATTTCTATGTGGGTGTTGGGGATTTGAACTCAGGCCCTCGAGCTTGCAGAGCAAGCACTCTTCCCCACTGAGCCACCTCTCAGAACTATAGCTGGCTTTAAGACAGGCATTAGTTAGATCACCACCCTTTCCACAGCTCAAGTGTCACGTGTTCTACAAATGAATGTCCCATAAGCAGCTTCCCTAACTCATTTCAAATCCCACATTGATGATCGTTCTTCCATTCGCAGGCTCTGTTTCCACTGACTGCTGTCCAGCTCTCCATCGTCCTGTGTGCTAGCAGCTCTTCAGGCTTAGTGTACAGTGCCTAAAAGCTAATGTGACTAAGCTCCTGAGATGTGTCAGGCACTGAATTCAGCATTATTCTGGATAATTTCACTGGAACTTCTGTTCAAACCTCTAGGGAGGAACTAGTAACAACGCTGTTTGATAAACAAGTAATCAAGTCTTTTTGTAAAGTCCCATGGTTATTTTTATTTACATTTCATCTTTAATTTTAATTTTTTATTTTTTGGTCTTTTCGAGACAGGGTCTCCCTGTAGCCATCAGTTGTCCTGGAACTCATTATGTAGAGCAGGCTGGCCTTGAACTCACAGACATCGCCTGCCTCTGCATCCTGAGTGCTGGGATTAAAGGCGTGTGCTACCATGCCCGGCTATTTTTATTTTTTAATGTTTATAAATGTATAGCCTGCATGTGTGTAAGTGCACCCATGTCATGTAGTTCCTGCAGAGGTCAGAAAAAGTTATTGGATCCTATGGAACTGGAGTTACGGACAGTTCTTAGCCACCATTGGGTGTTGGGAATTGAACCTGGGTCATCTGCAAGAGCAGTCTGTGCTCTTCACCACTGAGCCATCTTTCCAGCCCAGTCCCATGGTTATTAAGAGCAGAACCATGATGTAAACCCATTCTACAGGCTCCACGAGAGTGGGCAGCAAAGCTCCCTCTGTTGTGCCCCAGTGTTCTGCATGCTGCTTGCCAAAGGCTGGTTGTACGGAAATACTTGTCACTGGTGACCGAATGTGCCACAGCCCATAGTCCAAGAGTTTCACCTTGGCCCTGAACCCCAGGGAACCAATGGTCTCCTTCACTGTCTTTTAAAAAATTTATTATTTTTATTTTATGTGTATGAGTGCATTGCCTATATGCATGTAAGTGCACCTATGTTTTACAATGTCTGTGGAGGTCAGAAGAGGGAACTGATCCCCTGGAATTGGAGTTATAGACAGTTGTCAGCCACCATGTGGATGCTGGGAACTAAAACCAGGTCCTCTTCGAGAGCAGCCAGTGCTCTTAACTGAGCCATGTCTCCAGCCCCTCCTTCACTACCTTCAACTAAGCTTTCAAAACTCACTGCAGATAGAACAGTGACTGGCTTTGCTCAGTCAAAGTTGGTTTTCTATCCTGAAAAGTCTTGGATTTCAAAGGACAAATTCAGATGGTTTAATAATACCCTTCAGTGGGGCTGGAGAGATGGCCTAGCGGTTAAGAGCGCCGACTGCTCTTGCAGAGGACCCGGGTTCGATCCCCAGCACCCACATGGCGGCCGAGAACCGTCCGAAACTCCAATTCCAGGAGAGCTCCAGTTCCAGGGGAATCTGAAGCCCTCTTCTGACCTCCGCGGCATTGCACGACACGGGTGCACAGACCTGCATGCAGACAGTACATTCATACGCATACGGAAATAAATAAAATTAAAAAAAAAATAATACCCTTCAGTGCTTATGGCTTAAAAATATAAAAAACAAATGCCTGAATTAACAAAACAACAACCCACACATTAAGAAAACCCTTAATAGCTAAGACTCTGAATTGTATCTTGTAACCTACAAAGCTTATGACTGACCTTAATGTGAAATACTCTGAATATCTGTGCCCTTAAATTGGTTAGTTCTACTAACATGGGGTGCTAGAATCATACAGTTTTAAACATAATTTCTTCTCGCAAATGGCATATTTACCTTGTCCTAAAAAATACTTGAAATACCATCGGGTGTGGTATTCTGGGTTTTCTAAGTGCACGTCTGTTCTTCGCCAAGTGCCTGGCAGAGCAGTTGGATTCTGTAATGGAACAGAGTTATGTCGTTACAAGGCTTATTTAGAAAGTGGACAAGAAGGTGGCAATAAACCACAGGCCAAGGAACCAGGAAAAATGTCACAGTTAAAAGCACAGATGTGGGCTGGAGAGATAGCCTAGCGGTTAAGAGCGCCGACCGCTCTTGCAGAGGACCCGGGTTCGATCCCCAGCACCCACATGGCGGCTGAGAACCGTCTGAAACTCCAGTTCCAGGAGAACTCCAGTTCCAGGGGAATCCGACACCCTCTTCTGACCTCCGCGGCGTTGCACGACACGGGTGCACAAACTTGCATGCAGACAGTACATTCATACACATACAGAAATAAATAAAATTAATAAAAAAAAAAAAAAAAAGAAAAGAAAAAAAAAAAGCAGCAGATGTAGGGGCCGTAACCACAAGTTCTCACTAGAAAAGGTGCTCCACTTAAAGTGATACCATAGAAGCATTCTGAGGACCTCCAGTCCTCAGGGTACAGGAAAGAGTGAACCAGGAAGCATAAAAAAAGCATAGGAGCATAAAGTACCTGTTTTTTCTTCATCCCAATACTGTGGAGATGGTGTCCTCTAGAGCCCCGAGCCTTGCTACCTTCATGCAGCACATTTTTCAGCAACCTAATTGGGTTCATTTACTTTGTGGAATTTTATTTATTATTTTTATTTTATGTGTATGAGTGTATTGCTGCATGTATGTAAGTGCACGTCCATGGAGTCAGAGGACATTATGGATGGTTGTTAGCTGCCATGTGGGTGCTGGGAATTGAACCTGGGTCCTCTGCAAGAGCAGTCAGTACTCTTAACCACTGAGCCATCTCTCCAGCCCCGCTTTGTAGAATTTTAAAATGCATCTTAAAAGCAACCCAATCAACATATGGACAAACATAAATAATAACTGAAATCTGTCCAAAGATCATCACTAGTAATGTTTTGGTATGTGTGATGGCCATTCTTGGCTGTCAACTTTACTGGATCTGGATTTGACTAAGAGATAAGCCATTGGGCACACCTGTAAGGGATTTCCTTGATTGGGTTATTTGAAGTGAGACCTATCCTAGGTATGAGCAGCACCTTCTGGTGGTAACCAGATAAAGAGGTCCAAGGGCCTTTTGCCTGTGTGTCTTCCCATTGTGCCGTCAAGTTCATCTACCCCTCTTCTGTCTTGGTGTGACCACATTTACACAGCTACTGCTGCTGCCTCTTAGCTGACACCAGAACCCAGCTTCTCTAGTCTTCCAGTATGGACTGAAGACAAGCAGCTCTTCAGGAATCCCCCAGGTCTTCGGTCCCAGACTGAGACTGCTGAGGCATCCAGCCTACGGACTGAGCAGCTAGCTGTCAGGCTGTCTTCCCAGTATGATTGCACTGTGTAAGTCAGCAGATAAACCCCCTTTTAATGCACATTCATCCCATTGGCTTCGTTCCTCTAGACAACCCCAATGGTTCTTTTCCTGTGTATAAACACAGGTCAGTCTTCTCACCAAGATGGAATCATACTGAATCATACAGTTTGGGGGCTTGTCTTTTCACTTAATATGTTTTCCCATGCCAATGAATATAATTCTGTGATGTTAGACTTCATTGCCCTAGCCTATTTTATCATAGACCTAACATAATTCTTCAGGAATTCTAGACTGTGGTAAATACGGTTTGCTGAACACCTCATTCTACATGTGCACACTTAATTGATCAGTTATTTCTTCAGGATAAACTCTTAAGAGTTGAGTCACTTTGCCAAGAGGTATGCTCTTTCTCAAGCCCTGTGACACAGTACTAATCCAGCCTCTAAGAGAATGGCACTCATCAATGTTCCGGCAGTGGTGGCCGAGGGCACTGGTGTCCCTACGCCCATGGCATTGGCATTTCCTCTTCACAATTTAATGGCAAAGATGTAATCTCAACGCTGTTTGCATTTGTGTTTATTGGTATAGCAGACAGATTGAACATTTTCTTCACTTAAAAAGTGATATTTGGGGGGCTGGAGAGATGGCCTAGTGGTTAAGAGCGCCAACCGCTCTTACAGAGGACCCGGGTTCGATCCCCGGCGCCCACATGGCAGCCGAGAACCATCTGAAACTCCAATTCCAGGAGAACTCCAGTTCCAGGGGAATCAGACACCCTCTTCTGACCTCCGCGGCATTGCACGACACGGGTGCACAAACCTGCATGCAGACAGTACATTGATACACATACAGAAATAAATAAAATAAAAAAATAAAAAAAGTGATATTTGTGTGTGTCTCTGTCTGTCTGTGGTATGTGCTCATGTCTTTGTGCGGGTATGTACTCCTATATGTTCTCATGTGGAGATTGGAAGTCTTTGGGTGTCTTCCTCTATCATTCTTCGACTATTCCTTTGAGGAAGGGTCTCTCCTGGAAATGCCCTCATCTCTCTACCTCTTCGGAGCTGGGGTTACAGGTTTGGGGGGGACACCTGGCTTGCTATGTGGGTTCTGGAATCCAAACTCTGGTCCTCATGATTGTACAGAGAGTGCTCTTAACCACTGAGCCATTTCTGCAGCTCCAGTTATTGAGAAAATATTTTATTGTTTATTGCTTGCATGTATGTAAATACACCCATGTTGTGCAATGCCCATAGAGGTCAGAAGAGAGCATCAAAACCTCCAGGAACTGGAGTTAGGATGGTTGTCAGCCACCATGTGGGTGCTGGGAATTGAACCTGGGTCTTCTGCAAGAGCAGCCAGTGCGTTTAACCATAGTGCCATCTCTCTAGCCCCCAATTATTTTTTTTAACATTTATTTAGTGTGTATGTGTGTATGCATGTTTGTGCACTGTGGCATGGATAGAGAGGTCAGAGGATGACTTGTGGGAGCTGGTTTTCTCTTCCACCGTGTGTGTTCTAGAGATCAAGCTCAGGTCATCCGGCTTGGCAGCTAGCACACCAGCCCAATGTGCCACTGTAGCACATTGTTTTTGTCTTTTTGAGACAAGGTCTCCTGTAACCCCAGCTGGCTGTGAACTCACTCTGTAGACCAGGCTGGCCTTGAACTCACAGAGATTCACCTGCCTCTACCTCCCAAGTGTTGGGATTAAAGGCATGTGCCACCACGTCCAGCCTGCATCACATTAAAATTTTTTATTTGTAATTTTTTAATAGATTTTATTGGCTTCCACTTTATTTTATTTTATTTTATTTTTTGAGACAGGGTCTCTCTATGTAGATCAGGCTGGCCTTGAACTCACAGAGATCCACCTGCCTCTATCTCCTGAGTGCTGGGATTAAAGGCATGCATCACCACGCCTGGCCTAAGATGGTTCTTAGCCACCATGTGGGTGCTGGGAATTGAACCCAGGTCCTCTGCAAGAGCAGTCAGTGCTCTTAACCACTGAGCCATCTCCCCAGCCCCTATTTGTAATTTTATTTTATGGGTGTGAGTGTATTGCTGGATATATATGTAAATTCACCCATGTTGTGCAGTGCCCAAAGAGGAGAGAAGACAGCATCGGATTCCCCTGAAACTGGAGTTACAGACGGTTGATAGCTGCCATGGGGATTGCTGGGAATTTAACTCAGGGCCTCTGCAAGAGCAGCCAGTGTTCTTAACCACTGAGCCATCTTTCTAGTCCTCACATATTTTTTTTGGGGGGGGGGCTGAATTCACTACTTTATTAGGCACTCACTCCACTGGAATTAACCCCTTCATGTCACAGTGGTGTTAACCCATTTCTTCATGTTTTATTGGTCATTTATGATATTTTTTTTTTTGCATTTTTGAGACAGGGTCTCCCTTTAGTCCCAGCTGCCCTGGAGCTCGCTATGTAGACCAGGCTGGCCTTGAACTCACACAGATCTGCGTGCCTCTGCCTCCCGAGTGCTGGGATTAAAGGTGTGCGCCACCACGCCCAGCCTTTATGATACTTCTTTTGTGTGATACTGAGTTATGTCTTTTGTCAGTTTTCTAATCACTGTGTAGTATTTTTGTTATTTATGAAAACTTGAAATAGATTACAAATCATTTCCTCTAATTACAATTTACTTTTACCTTGTTTCTAGTAATTTTGGCCTTGGAGATGCTCTGAATTCCTCAGAATCCCCCCATGACTCTTATACTCATTTTCCGAAATGATGAGCTGTCAGTGGATTGAAGCACCAAGAACATTTATGTTGTGCCCTGCATGGAGGACAGACTATAGAACACATGTTCCGATTCTGACATGCCTTTAGTGACTGTCTAGATGTTTGTGATCAGTTTCTTATCATGTTGAAGTAATCTTCAATTCTGATTGGCAACTCTTGGCAGAATAGAATAAATGGAGGGGAACCATACATAGAAATAGCTCTTCTGATGTTGAATGGTTCTCAGATTTCTGGGATGCACCCTATGAGGTCATGGCATATTCTGACTATATGCCATGGTATATGGCATATAGAAATGCAGGGAGGAAGCTTACAGATCCACCTTGCTAACAACCACGGCACTTCCATTCAGAAACAACGGAAGTGCCGTGGTTGTTAGCAAGGTGGATCTGCAGGCTTCCTCCCTGCATTTCTCTCATGCTTTTGAGCTCATGCTGCCTGATGAAGTTTTTAGGCAGATTCTCTCTTGGCCCCCTTCTTTCCAGTGAGGAAATGGAGACTTTTGAGAGTTTGAGGATGCTGCCTACGATGTGGAGATAGTCAGCAGCAGAGTGCAGCTGAAACCAGTTCCAACTTCTTTCTTTTCTTTTTAAATTTTTAAAATTTATTTTGTATGTGTATGAATGTACTATCTGCATGTAGGTTTGTGCACCTGTGTCGTGCAATGCCATGGAGGTCAGAAGAGGGCATCGGATTCCCCTGGAACTGGAGTTCTCCTGGAATTGTAGTTACAGATGGTTCTCAGCTGCCATGTGGGTGCTGGGGATCGAACCCGGGTCCTCTGCAAGAGCAGTTGGCGCTCTTAACTGCTAGGCCATCTCTCCAGCTCCTCTTTCTTTCTTTTTTCCTTCCTTCCTTCCTTCCTTCCTTCCTTCGCCATTACATAATCTTTTGTGTCCTTTTATGTCCTGGTTTTAAAAAATCTACTACAGAATAAAACTGTAGGTTACAGCTTCTTATTATTTTGATTTAAAATTTTTCTTGAATTAAAAAAAGCTGTATACATGTATATATTTATTTAGAAAGAATGCCAAACTTACACAAAAGCTGTAAGAACAAGAATAGCGCAAAAATCTATAAGAATAAAATCAAAGAGCATCCACCTGCCTATCACTGCGTTCACTCACTCAGACAGCTCCTCCCACTGGTCCACTGGCTTCCTCTACCTGCATGCTATCCATGTACACACACAGTGCGTGTTATACGTACGAACATGCAGGTCTGTGTGCACGGTGTACATGTGTGGAGGCTGTTGCTCTGTTCCGTCATTGTCCACTGACTTTTGGCCGGGGCTTCTCACTGACCCTGGGGCTCACCAACTGCCTAGCCTCATCGACTACTGAGCTCTAGGGATCTACCTATCCCGTCCCCTCCCATGCTGGGACTACAGATGCCTGTCCCCATACCCAGCTTTTTACGTGGGTGCTGGGGACTTGAACTCAGGTCCTTATGCCTGTAAAGCAAGCAGTTCAGCAAATGAGCTATCTCTCTAGCCCCTAGAATAAAGCTTTGCCCCCCCCCCACCGGGTGCTAAGGATTGAACTTGGGGATTTGTATGTGCCAGGCTAATGCTCAACCACTGAGCTACAACCCCAGTCCCACAACCCAGTTCTATCAAGTTCTGTAAGTTTAATATTGATACAAGATTTCATCATCTAGTCCTCTTCTGTTAACTGACTCAATGATGATTAAAGCCTTTCTCCCTGCAGCACAGAATTTTATTTCATTTTCATGTCTTTTTTCAGACTCCCTTTAAAACATTTCCAGTGTTTGTCTCTTTTTTTAATTTTTTTGTAACAATAAAATTTATTTTATTGTTATTATTATTTTTTATGTTTATGAGTGTACTGTCTGCATGTGGTGCACCTGTGTCGTGCAATGCCATGGAGGTCAGAAGAGGGCGTTGGATTCCCCTGGAACTGCAGTTAAAGACGGTTCTTAGCCACCAGGTGGGTGCTGGGAATCGAGCCCAGGTCCTCTGCAAGAGCAGTCGATGCTCTTAACCGCTGAGCCATCTCTCCAGCTCCCGTGTGTCTCTTCTGATACCAGTGTTTGAGGAATGCAGCATCGTCCCCTCCTTTGTTTTTAGAAGAAAGCTTTCTTCATCCTGGGCTTGTCTGATGCTTCTCCAAAAATAGATTCAGGGTCTGCAAACCTGGCCCAAACTCTATGTAAGTAAGGCTTGTCTTCAGTTTGTCTAGATAAGCTCACTCAAGCTGCCCACATGCTCCTCGATGCAAGGTTAATTCTGATCAGCTCAGGGTGCTGCCTCTTCATTTTGACCTTTTGCTGTGACTGAGGAGGAGCATGTAATTGCATTCTGTTTGTTGTAGGATTTCTGCATGATTCATTATCTCTAGTCACGTATCTTTAACCATGAATCCCTGGCAGTACTCCTGGTCCACAGATCTTTCCATTATACAAGCAGGCAGCACCTAGCCGACCTGACAAAATTGCATCCAGCCCAGGGAGCTGGCCTTAACCAGTCAGACTCCATAGTAGGTGGTGTCATGGTTTCAAGGCCCTGGATCCCAGAAAGCTCCAGCAAAGCCTAGAAAGGACTCTGTGACCCCAGCGCAGATTTAACTTCCACAACCTCCGAGACTGCATGAAGAAACTGGAGAGCTTTCTTTCAAGTAGAGCACCACCTTAGCTCAGTGCTTCCAAGATGTGGTGAAACGTGCGCACTTAGCTACATCATAAACCTGCTTCCTGGGATCTTTTTTATGGGGCCTGGAGAGATGGCTCAGCAGTTAAGAGTACTGTCTGCTCTTGTAGAGGACGTGGGTTCGGTTCCCAGCACCCATATGGCAGCTAACAACCATCTATAACTCTAGTTCCAGGGGCTCTGATGCCCTCTTCTATCTTCCATGAGCATTGCATAACACAGGTGTACTGACATACATGCAGACAATACACTCACACACACAAAATAAAAATAATAACAAAGGCTAAGGCTAAAAACAAAATATTTGAAAAATCCCTTTTCCCCTCATTCATTCTCATTCTCTCATTCTCTCATTCTCTCTCTCTCTCTCTCTCTCTCTTTCTCTCTCTCTCTCTCTCTCTCTCCCTCTCTCTCTCCTCTCATTCTTTACAGTGCTGAGGGACCAAAGCCAGGCCCTTTTGCATTTATAAGTATGCAGATGATTCTAGTGACACTGAGAAGCAATGGTCTAGACCAGGGGTTCTGAAAGAATCCAGGGCAGGGACTTGGAGGAAGCCAAACAAATACATGCTTATTTTTACCCAAAATTCTAACTAAAATTGAGATTTTTTTCATTCAGTTGTGGACTCAATTATGGATTTAGGCAAAAACCTACAATAGAATGAACAGTCCTGGTAACTAACTGTTCTAGTTTGGTTTCATACTGCTATGATGGAAACACTGACCAAAACCAACTTGGGGAGGAAGGGTCTATTCTTCTTACATCTCCTGGGTCACAGTTCATCACTGAGGGAGCCCAAGGTAGGAACTCAGGCAGGAACCTGGAGGCAGGAGCTGAAGCCCAGGCCATGGAGGAATGCTGCTTACTGGTTTGCTCCTTTGGCCTGTGCCCAACCTGCTTTCTTATATGCTACAGGCCACCTCTGCATGGGTGGCACTACCCACAGTGGGCTGGATCAAGAAAATGTCCCACAGACATGGCCACAAGCCAGTTCAATGGAGCCAATTCCATTCCACAACTGAGGTTCCCTCTACCCAGATGTGTCAAGTTGACACTTAAAGCTAGCCAGCACAGCAACCACATTTCCAAAGTATTGAAGCAAGCACTAGCATTTTCAGAACTCTTTATAGTGGCTGTAGACCTAGAAATACTGTTCCTACTCTTCACTGCTCAACATTATGACACTTAGGGAACCTGCTGCTGGCTTGGCTCTTTAATGAATTACAAAGCACATATATTACTATATCATGGATTATGAGGAAAGTGGTTTTCCTCTGTTTTAGTTTGAGCATTTAAAATATCATTACATTCTGGGAAGGGGGTTTACAGCTTTGGCTGACTGTGACCAAGTTTAAAGGAACAGAAAATGCATGCTCAGGGCCTGTTGCCTTGATGTGCTCACCCCCCCCCCCCCCAGGGCTAAGCATAGTCGATGGCAAAATGGAAGAATTGGGAAGAAGTGTCTGAGAGGGAAGGACAGGGCCGTGAGCAGTGACATGTCTCGTACTTCCAATGACAGGCAACAATTAATTATGAGGTCTTTTTTTTTTCTTTTTGAGACAGGGTCTCCCTTTAGTCCCAGCTGGCCTGGAGCTCAATATGTAGACCAGGCTGGCCTTGAACTCAGAGATCTGCCTGTCTCTGCCCCATGAGTGCTGGGATTAAAGCATGTACCACCACGCCTGGCAATTATGAGATCTTTTTTAGGGACTAAAAAGTTAACTACTTAACTTGCATCTTCACTGAATCCTTAACTGAAATAGAAGGGAAAAACCCAACACTCCCAAAGTTGTGAGTCTTACAGAACAAGACACCTCCTGTCTCTTGTTAAAAGCACATATGATTAGGTGCAAAGACAGGAATACACACAGAAACCAACAAAAGAAATGGAGAACAGGGCTGGAGAGATGGCCTACCGGTTAAGAGCACTGACCGCTCTTACAGAGGACCTGGGTTCGATCCCCAGCACCCACATGGCAGCTGAGAACTGTCTGAAACTCCAAATACAGGAGAACTCCAGTTCCAGGGGAATCCGACACCCTCTTCTGACCTCCATGGCATTGCACGACACGGGTGCACAGACTTGCATGCAGACGGTACATTCATACACATAAAAAAAAAAAAAAAAAAAAGAAATGGAGAACCAAGTAAAATCCCCTGTGCCCAAGACCCCAGAAGAAATGAGCATCAGTCTCTAATGATGTGTAGTGCTTCAGACAGCAAAGAGTATGTGTGATGTGGTCAGTGTCCCAGACAGCTTCCTGCTCCTTTCTCCAGCTGTTATCCAATCACAGCCCCAAAGACAACTGCTCTTCTGATGTCTATTAGCATGGTTGAGCTTCACCTACAGTTGGACGTCACAGAACCAGAATCACGTCAAGTGCTCCCTTGATCCCATTTCTGTCCTTCCATTATGTCTGTGTCACTCACCTTGTTATTGGTGCGGTGACTTATTCTTTCTAATAACTATATAGTCCATGGGATGAATGCTAAGGCCCGTGTAGTCATTCTCCTGTTTGATGGACATTTGGACTATCCATGCAGCTAAGGCCACTGTGAACACTCGTCACAGTGGCTCGCTTCTGTGGGAGGGATGGGTGGGAGGAAGCACACATTGGGTTTTAGTAGGGACTGCTAACCAGAACTGCAGAGAGGATCCATGGATTGATCCTGCTGTCAGCGATGTAAGTCAGAGTTCTCTTTGTTCCACAGCTTCTACCCAAACTCCTACCATTTCAGTCTTCTTAATTTCAGAAGGTCAGTGATGAGTGTAGTGGTGCCTCACTGTGCTTTTAATTTTCAACAAGTCCTATTTTAAGTATGACCTGTTTTACAGAGAATTTCAGAGAAGCAAAAACTATAGCAACTGAAGGTGACAATGAAAGAGAAACACATTATCATTTATTTATTTTTTTAGCCTTTTTGAGACAGGGTCTCCCTGTAGCCCCAGCTGGCCTGGAACTCACTATATAGACCAGGCTGGCCTTGAATTCACAGAGATCCACCTGCCTCTGCCTCCTGGGTGCTAGGACTAAAGGTATGTACTACTATGCCTGACCCAAGCACATTATTTTTTAACACAAAAAAGAAAGATTATATTCCTAACTCTAGTTCCAGGAGATCAGATGTACTTTTCTGGCCTCCTTGGGCATTGCGTGCATGTGGTGCACTTACATACATGCAGACAAAACACTCATACACATAAAAAAGCAAACTAGTCACATAGTAATAGCAACAAAAAGAAAGTGAAGAGCAGGTGAGATGGCTCAGTGGGTATTTGCTTGCCAGATCTGGCAAGAGGTGGGTCACGTATTCTATGCACCTTTGAACCTTTACTGTAGTCAGTCAAGCACATTGCCCCTCTCTCAAAATAATGTTTTAAATGCATAAAATAAATGCATATAGGTTTGAGTCCCAGATCTCACATGGTGGAGAGAGAGAACTGACTCTAGGACAACTAGAAGTTGTACTCTAACCTTCCCATGTGTGCAGTAGCATTCCCAACCCTCCCCCCAAATAAATGACGTAATTAAAAAGAGAAAGTTAAGAGGAACTATCCTGGTGAGTCCATTTTTCAGATAACTAGAGTTTTACACTGCAGTGACTCACACTTACTTCATGCTGTTAGGTAAACATTTGCTTCAAAGAGCTGACTTAAGAGAAGGAACTCAAATGTTTCGTGCCACACGCGCGCCTATGCAAGCCCACGCTGCTGGACGAGTCCCTGTTCTAAGAAAGCCTCGTTTTTTCTGCATCGACTTCCAGACTCACAGCAGCTTCCTGAGGCCTGTTTCCCCCTCCGATTTGTATTTGTGGTAAGTAAAGGAGGAAGGCTGAAGCTGACCTGCATAATTTGAAGAGAATTGAAGCAAAACACCCAGATTTTGTTTGACTGTCCTCAAATATTTGACATCAGGCAGGGGAGCCACACAAAACATTCAGCTACACATGAAATCCACATTTATAGTTTTCCCGTGGTTTCTCACAGTCTCTTCCAAAGTGGGTTAAACTGCTGGGGTGGAGGCAGATAGACTTTAGATTTATTTACTTTTATTTTATGTGTATGAGTGTTTTGCCTGCATGTATGTAAATGCTTTCATGTGTGCAATGCCTTCAGAAGCCAGAAGAGGGTGTTGGATCCCAGGAACTAGAGTTGCAGACTGCTGTTAGCTACCATGTAGGTGCTGGGAACCCAACTTGGGTCCTCTGCAAAAGCAGCCAGTGCTTTTAACTGCTGAGCCATCTCTCCAGCTGATTTGTTAAATTCTTTTGTGTCCTTTTGGAAACATTGTCATGTACTAACAAATGTGTTCTCTTTTAATGAAAATGGGATGGTATTACATAGCTCATTCTGGAACTGGCTTCTATGTCCAGTGCTGTAACTTACACACTTCTTCTCTGACAGTATATCACCTCTACTTTGTTTTCAGAGAGAGAGAGAGAGAAAGAGAGAATGAATATGTGTATATGTTATATGCACATAAGAGTACAGGTATATGTGTGTGTGTGTGTGTGTAGAGGCATGTGTGTGTGCGTGTATGTGTGTGTGTGTGTGTGTGTGTGTGTGTAGAGGCCTGTGAGAGACAGCTGGTGTTTTCCTCTATTGCTCTCTGCCTGTACGAAGATCCAGTTTGAAATGGGGGCTAGTTCTCAGCTAGCACCCCTCAGGGCACCACATGGATGGGAGTCAGGGGATTTCTCTGACCCCGCTCTAAGAAGGAGCAGACAATGTGGCCCACATGCATGATGATGGTTGGGGCAACAGTGCACAGTGGCAGGGAGTTGGGGGCCTGTGATTGGCTCTGGGAACTGATGTCATTTGGCTTATAAAAGCAAGCTGTAGCAGGCAATAAATCGAATTTCTCCATTACCATCATTACAGAATTCCCAGCCATCTTTTTTTTTTTTTTCACATATACAGGCCAAAGCAGGATTTTGTTCGGGTGGCCAGTGTGTTGGAAAGAGGTTCTCAGACCACCAATCTGGATAGCTGGTGTGGTGAAGTGCGTTGTGAGTGGACATGGGCTGAAGATAAGTCATCAGCCTGAAATTCCTGTCCAGGGGTCAGCAGTCTCTGGGCAGGTGGGAAATCACAGCCAAGAGTGGGACATGTGTCTCGTTGTCCCAGGCTGAGGGCCTGAGTTGCAGGTTCCTCTCAGGCTGGGCTATGGAAGTAGCCGGCTGGTCTCTGCGTCAAGAGGCCAGTTCCCTACAGTGGCCACAGGAGGGTACTGTGTTCCCCTTCTCTTAGCAGGGCCACGTGGTACCTGCTTGTTACAAAGAAAGCTTCCTACATCTGCCTATTGCTTTTTTTTTTTTTTTTTTTGGTCTTTTCGAGACAGGGTCTCCCTCTAGTCCCACCTGACCTGGAACTCACTCTGTAAACCAGGCTGGCCTTGAACTCACAAAGATCCGCCTGCCTCTGCCTCCCGAGTGCTGGGATTAAAGGTGTGCACCACCACGCCCGGCCTGCCTATTGCTTTTGAGACAGAATCTGTCACTGAACCAAAAGCTTGCCCTTTTGGCTAAGCTGGCTGCCCAGTGTGCCCTTGGGATCTGGTATCTCCACTCCCCAATGCTGGGGTCACAGGGATTATGCATCCATGCCTGGCTTTTTAAGTGCTTGGGATTTGAACTCAGGTCCTAATGCTTGCATAGTAAGCCCACTCTTACCCACTGAGCAATCTCTCTAGCCTAACCTCATTCTTTTTTTTTTTTTTTACTTAAAAAATTTTTTATGTGTATGAGTGTACTGTCTGCATGTAGGTAGGTGCACCCGTGTTGTGCAAAGCTGTGGAGGTCAGAAGAGGGTGTTGGATTCCCCTGGAACTGGAGTTAAAGACAGTTCTTAGCTGCCATGTGGGTTCTGGGAATCAAACCTGGGTCCTCTGCAAGAGCAGTCAAGTGGTCTTAACCACTGAGCCATCTCTCCAGCCCCTAACCTCATTATTTCTAATAACTACAACTGAGCATTCCAGTGCCCAGCAGCAGTACATTCATTCACACAGTCATTCCTCTACTGAGAAATTATGATCATTTTAGTCCCCCTCCCCATTTTAAGTATTATGATAATACCCACAGAGCAGAACTGTCAGCTAAATGATAAACACATTATTGCTAACTGCCCTTCCCAAAGACTGGACTAATTTCCATGTCCCCCAACAGTAATATGAGAATCTTTCCCCTGTTAACAAAGGTAGATCTGTAAAAGGCTGAAAGACTGTCGCCTTCACTCTGACATGTACTAATTGGTACATACTGGGGGGTGGTGAGGGGCTCCCCAGTGAGGCACCTGGGGTCACACTCATTTTAATTAATAATTGGAATGAGCACACAGATGGCAAGGAAAGCCCAGCTGAAGAAGCCGTAAAGCTGCTCAGTGGGTGGGCTGATAGGACAGGTGACAGAATCAAGATGTCACAAAACTCTTGACAATTAGCAATTATGGGACACATTAATGAGATGACATTCAATGAGGACTAAGTAAAACCCTAGGCTTAGATACTAAAAACATAAATTGTTTGACTATGGAGAGGGGAGGCCAGGTGCTAAAAGCAGGATTCATCTCCCTTTTCACATTAGGAAACTGAGGCCCAGAGATATTGAATTGTAAAAGTGACAGCAGGATGGGGGCTGGAGAGATGGCCTAGTGGTTAAGAGCATCGACTTCTCTTGCAGAGGACCCGGGTTCAATCCCTAGCACCCACATGGTGGATGAAAACCATCCTTAACTCCAGTTCCAGGGGAATCCGAGACCCTCTTCTGACCTCCGTGGCATTGCACGACACGGGTGCACCAACCTACATGCAGACAGTACATTCATACACATATGAAAATAAATTAAAAAAAAAGTGACAGCAGGGCTGAGATGTGAAGCCCAGGTCTCTTTGAGCCTAGCGTCTTCTCTGCTACACCCCAATACTGCTCCACATTTAAACAGCAGCCTCATGAGCCAGACTGGCGGACAGAGGAGTCCTGAGCACCCGCAGCCAGGAAGGGCCAGGCCTGCTCCTGTGGTCCCGTGGGGCACAGCCAGAGTCCTGCATCAGGTGGTGAGGATTTCAATGTAAAAGGCTCAGCATCAGGAGGGTAGCTCAATGGGACAGCATGGGCCGAGGTTTGATACCCAGCACTGTAAACAAACCATCAGAAAATGTCTTCACTGTGAGACTGGGGATGTAGCTAGCTTGGTTAGGGTACTTGCTTAGCATGCATGAAGCCCTGGGTTCTATGGCCAACACTGCACAGACTAGGCTGGTGATACACTCCTGTAATCCTAGGGCTTGGAGAACGTGAAAACAGGATAAGAAGAAGTTCAAAGTCATCTTTAGCCACATAACAAATTGGAGGCCAACCTGGACTACACGAGAAATTATTCAAAAAGCTTTAAGTTGTATCTCATAAATGTACACAATTATTAGGTGTCAATTAAAAGAATAAATTTGCCAACAAAAGCTCTGACATACAGTATATTGAGAAACTCTTCATTAAAATATGATTATGACTATAATCATTGAACTGTGAATGAGTCTGTGAGTTCCAGGCCAGCTGGGGCTACAGGGAGACCCTGTCTCAAAAACACAAAGAAGGGTTCATTGGTGGCTCCACACGTGTCCAAGGAACAGCGATGAGGGGAATGGATGAGACTGGCTCTACATCTCGGGAGGAAACAACAGATACTTTGAATACTGGTCATGTTATGGGGGGTTCAGTCTTACACTAGGAGATATGGAGGACAGAACTGAAAGTCTGACCAGAAAATATAGAGTCCAAATGAAAGAACTTTCTAGCACTCAGATTCTGACAGATAGAACTGTCTGCTTTGCAGTGTGGAGTAATGGGAGCTGCATATTTGTTTTTAACCTTGGTTGTAGGCACAGAGTTCCTAAAACCCCTGGAATTTCCCAGGTGAGAAGGACTGTAGGAGTGATTCCTGTTTTAAGGCACTGACTGGTGGTGAGCTTCAAGATAGTGACAGAATAGGGCCTGGGAATGGAAAGAACAACCCTTGATTAAAGGCTTGGAACTTGAGATGGCAAGATGGTTCAATGGGCAAAGGAGCTTGCTACCAAACCTGGCAACCTGAGTTTGATCCCCAGCACCTACATGGAGGAAGGAGAGAACTGACTCCCGCATGTTGTTCTCTAGCCTCTGTCCATGTGCTGTGGCACTTGCATACCTTCATGTGCATGTGCACACACATACACACACACACACACACACACACACACCACACACACCTCAAATGCAATAAGTTTTTTTGTCTTTTGATACAGGGTCTCCCTGTAGCCCCAGGTGGCTTGACTCGATATGTAGATCAGGCTAGCCTTGATCTCAGAGATCCTCCTGCCTCTGCATCCTGAGTACTGAGATTAAAGGCCCAGCTAAGATTTGAAAAATTTTAAGTTGTACTGAGTCTTTTGCACTGACTATTTCAATTCAGATAAGCCACCAATCTGGGAGACATGGACCTTGGCCATGAGTTTTTAATTGTGGCCTCTCGATGTGAAATAAAGCCAAGGTACTCTGACTTTGAGGACTCATGCTCAACAGCTTTGGTGGAAACAAAATCCCAAACAGTACTTGATCCTGATATAAATTTCCCAGACAAACAATCTGAGTCAGGCATGTGTTTTATATAAAGCAGACTGAAGCCATCTGTGAAATAAGGAAGTGTTTTAATGGGTCCCAAGAAATCAAGTGGACACCCAAGGCCATGCTGCTGATGAGTAGTAGAGCCAAGATCTGAGTCTAGGCATGACTCTGGGGAACTTCTAAGCATGACCTGCTACTGGTGAGTTCTAATCTCTGGCTCGGTCACTAGTCCGGTTTTACGGCAGGACCAGGTGGGCTGTGTTTGACACCAAAGCATATAGTAGTGATCATAGGACCACATATGAAGGCTCCATTTGTGTCTCTCCTGGGAGATGTGGGTTTCCTGAGGATACAAGGAGGTGGAGTGAGGACAGCCTAGTGTAGTTTGTTCATTTGAGGCTGTGCTGAAGATCTGCAAAACTGTGCTTGGACATCCCTGGGTACATTAGTTTCTAGGGCGTCTGTTACTCAGGTTCTTTAGGCAGAGACTCAATGTGGAGGCTCCTGGCTATTTTGAGGACCAGAGAGCAAGGACTTGATGCTTCTTCACCTGGCTTAGCACAGGGCCATGGTGGGCCTGGCTGCTTGGATGATAAGGCTGTCTGCTCTCAGGAGCTGCCCACATGGGCGGGGCTGCTTCTTCTGTGTGAGTCGGCCGAGATCATTCTGGGCAGACATTTGTGGATATCTCCTCAGGGTTTGGCTGAAGACAGGAATGGCCCTTTTGCTCAACACAGCGGCAGTGGAGGTGTCATGCCGTGGAAGTGGCTGCGTTAAGCTAAGATGCAAGGGGAGGGAAAACAGCAAGGCCACAGGTATCTGCCAGGCATATGCCTAAGAGCTTTACAAGATCAGTTCACAGAGTCCTCTCAGTCACTGTGAGATAGTTTCTGATTTACAGCAGGAGAAACTGAGGCTCAGCAAGGCCTGTTTATAGTCTGGGTGGGAAGACAGAACTTGAATCCAAGCCTGTCTTGAACTTAAACTCAAGTGCATGAGTGCATAGCTCATGGTAAGACACTGTGATGAGGCAAGAGGTAGCCACGATGGAGAAGAAATGAAGGAGCTTTTGCCCTGGACTTGGCAGCTCAGTGTGTGTTACCCAAGGGATGGAGTAGGCAATGATGGTGATGCTTTCAAGGAGAAAGAAAAGCAAAGAGATCCCTGTGGCCTGCAGCAAGAAAGATGAGGGGACCCCAAAGAGGGAGCCTGGTTCAAGGGCCAGCAGGTAGTCAAGCCCTCCCCTTTTGGTGGGTGTGTGAATAAAAAAGTTCATAGTCACACAAATATTTTCCACTTTCCTCCTGGGCTCTGGACTTGTTCATATGGCAGAGCCAAGCTGACCGGCCTGGCGGAGGGGAGAAACCTGGACTCAGAAGGGAGACTGGCTCCCCTCTGGTGCGGCCAGAACTCCTTCATGTGTCTGCTCGGTTTTACGATGGATGTTTTAAATGATGTTTTGAATTACCAGCACCTTCTATGCCCCGCATGACAACATTTCCTGTCATGTCTGGTTTGTGCAAAGCTCTAGAAAGTTCTATTTGCCCCTTCTGGGGCTCCGTTTAGGAAGTCATCTGTGTTCACAGGATCACTGTCCACTGCTTCAATGGCGCGCCTGGTGGCCATGTGAGAACTGGGGAGTGCTTACCTCATCTGTAGAGCCATTTTCCACTCGGAATCTTCCGGCTCTTTGGATGGCTCCATCGGCATCACTGGAAATAAGCTAGGGAAGAAAAGAGTTCAGTCAGGTACTGGGCCTCTATTAGCAGTGCTCTTTCAGTCTGTGGATCCCCTAGAAGTAGCCAGCTCTGCCATCATGAGCCGGTGAGCCCCGCCTAAAAGATAGAAGTCTGCCATCGGCCTCTTGACCTTAGGAGTCCAAGAGCGAGGCTTACCTAGACTGAACATTTCCCAGATGGAGCAACCGATCCCTGCAAAAACAGTCTTAATCCACAGCACATGTGGACAAGTGGCAGCCCGCAGATGGCAGAACTCAAAGCCAAGTCTCAGGCTCAACCGCCTTCCTGGGGAACCCTAAAGAACAATCAGTGTCTGGCACACACTCAAGGCATCACCAGAATCAGAGAAAGTGCTTGGGCTTCATTCAGTTTTAAACAGTTTCCAAAAAGCCCTTTCTAGGCCGGCTGTGTTTGAGTGTTGGCAAGGCGTTGCTTCTAGGAGAGAAGCCTTTAGTGAGCTTGGTGCTAGGAAGAGGTGAGCAGGACGCAGATGGGAGCTTGGCATGTCAGTCCTGAAGCCGTTCTCAAGAGTTTCCTTCTAGACCTCTCAAAAGCAACATAGAGAAATGACACATCTTTTTTTCAACCCTTTAAATTTATCCCTCATTTTAGACGAAGATCTGTCAATGATGTCTACAGCCCGGGCTTCTCAGCGCACACCTGCTCAGAGGGGCATGTCCACCACTCCAACTCAGGGCTCCCCTCCAAATCAGAAACGCAGACTCTTAAGTCTGCTGTCTCACATTTCCACCTGTGTTGAAGAGACATGAAAGCCTGAAAACAAAGGGAATGTTTTCAGGACACACACACACCAAAATTTCCCTAAGGAAAAGGATTAGATTTTTTTCTCATGTTAAATATAAAATAGCATCCAGGGGCTGGAGAGATGGCTCAGTGGTTAAGAGCACTGACTGCTCTTGCAGAGGACCCAGGTTAGATTCCCAGCACCCACATGGGGGTTAAGAACTGTCTTTCTTGCCAGGCGTGGTGGTGCACACCTTTAATCCTAGCACTAGGGAGGCAGAGGCGGGCAGATCTCTGTAGTTCAAGGCCAGCCTGGTCTACAGAGTGAGTTCCAGGACACCTGGGGCTACAAGGAGACCCTGTCTCAAAAAGATAAAAAAAAAAATAGCATCCAGGTTTCATTGATGGTGCTTTTTGTACTCTGTACTCTTCTGGTCTCAACATACAGGATCTCATTTAATTTATGTAGTAACAACACAAGGTATGTACTATTATCAACATTCATTTTAAATAAGGAAACTGAGGCACAGAAAAGTAAAAATCATAGCCAAGGGTTGACAGAGCAGAGCTGGGATGTGACAAAGGCAGCTGGGCCCCCATCTAAGCACATCTCATCTAGAAGGCAGCTGGGCCCCCATCTAAGCATATCTCATCTAGAAGGCAGCTGGGCTCCCATCTAAGCACATCTCATCTAGAAGGCAGCTGGCCCCCCATCTAAGCACATCTCATCTAGAAGGTAGCTAGGCCCCCATCTAAGCACATCTCATCAAGAAGGCAGCTGGGCCCCCATCTAAGCACATCTCATCTAGAAGGCAGCTGGGCTCCCATCTAAGCACACCTCATCTAGAAGGAAGCTGGCCCCCCATCTAAGCACATCTCATCTAGAAGGCAGCTGGGCCCCCATCTAAGCACATCTCATCTAGAAGGAAGCTGGGCTCCCATCTAAGCACATCTCATCTAGAAGGCAGCTGGGCCCCCATCTAAGCACATCTCATCTAGAAGGAAGCTGGGCTCCCATCTAAGCACATCTCATCTAGAAGGCAGCTGGGCCCCCATCTAAGCACATCTCATCTAGAAGGAAGCTGGGCTCCCATCTAAGCACATCTCATCTAGAAGGCAGCTGGGCCCCCATCTAAGCACATCTCATCTAGAAGGAAGCTGGGCTCCCATCTAAGCACATCTCATCTAGAAGGCAGCTGGGCCCCCATCTAAGCACATCTCATCTAGAAGGAAGCTGGGCTCCCATCTAAGCACATCTCATCTAGAAGGCAGCTGGGCCCCCATCTAAGCACATCTCATCTAGAAGGAAGCTGGGCTCCCATCTAAGCACATCTCATCTAGAAGGCAGCTGGGCCCCCATCTAAGCACATCTCATCTAGAAGGAAGCTGGGCTCCCATCTAAGCACATCTCATCTAGAAGGCAGCTGGGCCCCCATCTAAGCACATCTCATCTAGAAGGAAGCTGGGCTCCCATCTAAGCACATCTCATCTAGAAGGCAGCTGGGCCCCCATCTAAGCACATCTCATCTAGAAGGCAGCTGGGCTCCCATCTAAGCACATCTCATCTAGAAGGAAGCTGGGCCCCCATCTAAGCACATCTCATCTAGAAGGAAGCTGGGCTCCCATCTAAGCACATCTCATCTAGAAGGCAGCTGGGCCCCCATCTAAGCACGTCTCATCTAGAAGATAGCTGGGCCCCCCATCTAAGTACATCTCATCTAGAAGGCAGCTGGGCCCCCCATCTAAGCACATCTCATCTAGAAGGAAGCTGGGCCCCCATCTAAGCATGTCTCATCTAGAAGGTAGCTGGGCCCCCCATCTAAGTACATCTCATCTAGAAGGCAGCTGGGCCCCCCATCTAAGCACATCTCATCTAGAAGGCAGCTGGGCCCCCCATCTAAGCACATCTCATCTAGAAGGAAGCTGGGCCCCCATCTAAGCATGTCTCATCTAGAAGGTAGCTGGGCCCCCCATCTAAGTACATCTCATCTAGAAGGCAGCTGGGCCCCCCATCTAAGCACATCTCATCTAGAAGGCAGCTGGGCCCCCCATCTAAGCACATCTCATCTAGAAGGCCCAGGTTTTACTCCTAATCTTCAGCCTGCAAAGCAATCTCTGAACACAAGGTTTCTATGTATATGGCTAGCAATATTGCCAAGGTATATCCACACTGTCAGAAAGCAGTGAGCAAAAGAATTTCATCTTGTCCAAACAGGGGTCTAGGCCAGTCATGGTGGTATGTGCCTGAAATCCGAGCACTCAGGAGGCTTAGGCAGGAGCATCTTGAGTTCAAGGGCATTCTTGGCTACACAGTTAGATCCTTTCTTAAGAACAATGAATCAGAACTCTCAGCTCCTGGGAGGGGACTTCTAAGCCTTAAGAGTTTCACATTGGGGACTGGAGAGATGGCCTAGCGGCTAAGAGCGCCGACCGCTCTTATGGAGGACCCGGGTTCGATCCCCAGCATCCACATGGTGGCCGAGAACTGTCTGAGACTCCAATTCCAGGAGAACTCCAGTTCCAGGGGAATCCGACACCCTCTTCTGACCTCCGCGGCATTGCACGACACGGGTGCACACAAACATGCATGCAGACAGTACATTGATACACATACAGAAATAAATAAATGCCGGGTGTGGTGGCACACGCCTTTAATCCTAGCACTTGGGAGGCAGAGGCATGCGGATCTCTGTGAGTCCGAGGCCAGCCTGGTCTACAGAGTGAGTCCAGGACAGCCAGAGCTACAGGGAGACCCTGTCTCAAAAAAGACCAAAAAAAAAAAAAAAAAGTTTCACATTATACTGGCCAGTAATATAGTAGTTCAAAGTGGGGGCTTTAGGTCACATATGCTCCCCTCCGGAGGGTCTAGAGTGAGCCATGTGATGAAGCCCCACTAGAAACCCAGGGGGCACTCTGGCTGGCACGCAGACAGTCACGCATTATGGCTGGGACAAGCCAGGACATCACTGGAGAGGACACCTAGAAACACTGTGCTGGGACTCTCCTAAAGCTGCCCTGTGCTGACTTTCGGGTTCATGTCATAAACCTGAGTGTACTAACACCATTCACTGGTCCTGAGTCTCCCTAGCATGTGGGGTGCACGGCCCACAGGTGACGTCAGGAGGGAGGGTGGTCTTGTGGACTGCTCTCTAATGTTGTGGAGGCCTGTTATGAAGTACAGGTGAAAGATGAAGTCAGTTCTCACAGTACAGTTGGAGGGTTAGTGTGGCTGGCTCACAGCCAGCGGGCCTCCGCTGAGGGCAGAGAGGGCTCACGTGTGCAAGCTGCTACAAGTGCACGGGATGATGCACGGGGATCACATCAGGACATGGAGGAGCAGAGCACTACGGTCAGTCCATAATGCCTCTCCTGGGTACAGGAAAGGGCAGGGGCCCCTTCACTTGTTACTCCTGAGATACAATTGGTAAAGTCCTCACCATGGCTAATCTCATCTCAACTCTGTATAAGAGCTGATTCTCATTCAGGATTTGCCCATATGGCCATGAGGAATTATAGATTTATCACTGTACCGCAGACACTGCCAGGCGCAGGCAGTCACAGCCCTTCTTCTGCCAAGATTAGAACAAGAGGTACAGTGCTTGTCTCACTGGAAAAGTTGAAGAGGAAAGGAAGACCACAGTTCGTGATTTGGTGTTAGGAAGCAGTTAGCTCCTTCTGAACTCAGGGTCATGAAACCCAGAAAGATGGCTGACTCAGATGTCGGGCTAAGCCTCTGTCCGTCTCCATCTCTCCACCACCACTTTCACGCAAGGCACTGTCATTGCTCACCTGGATGGCTGCAGCTGTTTCCTAACTGGTCTAGTCATCATCTGCCACGGCGTCTTTCCAATGCACTCCTCGTGCAACAGCAGGTGCATACAGCAGATCCCAAATGTTTTTGGCCCACAGTCCCATCTCTCTGTAGCACCACCTCTTCCTGCCAGAGTGCAGTGACAAGCTGGAGCTCCCTATCTGGGTGTCCTGGCTCCTGCACCTCTACCCAAGTCCCCACTGCCCTAGGATGCTTTCCAGGACCTCCTGCCTGGGCAGAATTGTGGTTTCCATTCTTTCCTGGGATGACTTGATGTGTATGGGTCCATCCTTGGGCACATCTTCTGTTCCCTAATATGCTCCCTGAGGACAGTGACCACATTTATTTGTCACCACTGCATCTGCAGAGCTAAGCACACGGTTGTGAGATAGGTATTCATTGAGCATTTATAAACAATGTGGACAGATGAATGCCAAGATCCTACAGCAAATGATGAAAAGCATATAAGAATGGGGCTAAGCAATCCCTGGAAGGCAGAGGAGGTTCATTACTCCTGGAAGGAATGCAAAGACATTCTACCGAGTCTCTCCTATAGAAATGGAAGGAGGGCCAAGCAGCCTGAATCCCCATGTGCCAGACCGGAAGCAGCCTAATCAGTGCAGGTTCAAGATAATGCACTGGGTGTGGGCTGCAGGGCCTTTCGGGTGGAGTGAGGGCTGGCAGTGGCTGGGTAGGAGGTCCGGCCCGTCACACGCAGGCCGGATACACAGGGGCTGTCCCAGGGAGGCCTGTTCTGTCTCCACTCTGTAGCTGCCTTAGCAGTGGTGGTGCTCAGCGCCTATGAAGACTGTAACACCAGCTGATGAAAAGGACAGTGCCCCAGCCAGCTAGGGGACAAACAAGACAAGACAAAACAAAACAGTAGACAACAAGACGAAATAACGTTACAGAAAAGAAATCCGTTAGCACGGTAGAGAAGCTGTTGGCTGTGTAGCTTCTCTCAATTATTTTCCACAAACCTCTGATCTGGCCACTTAAAAGCACAGAACACTGACATCAATCTCTTTGTTAAAACACTGGATTCAGGAATGACTTGGGTTCCCCTTAGAACCCATCTAAACACCCTCAGCTCAACCCAAAAGCCCTCTCTTTAAATGCATACAAAATGGGACAGCCACTCGTGCTGTCCTCCACACTGTCACATGGCTGGACCTCATTTCCCACGTAGTGGCCAATCACCTGACTTTATTCTCTCCAGCTAGAGGTGGGCTGAAGTCCTGGGTGGCGGGCACAGAGTCACCTTCAGTAGGGAGGGTGTCAGTCACCTTCAGTAGGAAGGGGTCTCTTCTCTGGGCTCATTTCCCAGGCCACTGGCCAGAACCCCAATTACCAGAGAGGCCACGGAAGCCCATGTGAAGATGGTGACATCATCCTGGGTCTCGGTATAGGGAGCAGACCCAGCACCCACTGACGTAGCTAGCTGGATGTGAGGAGGGATGGACTTGCCAGGTTTCACTGCCCTGTGATGCTTTAGGCCCATCCCTAGACCGTGTGAGGAAGAAAGTCACTTGTCCCATGACAAGTACACAACAAAATGTGGAAACTGACCTGCAACTCCAGAGCACACGTTCTGCCAGGCACAATTACCACAAACACAATGGAATTCTAGAAAATCTCTAACTATTGTAATAATTTGGGGCATACTGGGTGGATGAAAATGGAATGACCTAGGGGTGGAGAGGTGGCTTAGCAGTTAAGAACACTGACTGCTCTTGCAGAAAACCTGGGTTCAATTCCTAGCACTCACATGGCAGCTAACAGCCACCCATAACTCCAGTTCCAGGGATCCAAATGCTTTTTCCTGACCTCTAAGAGCCTTGCATGACATGGGTATACTTACACACATGCAGGCAATACACATAAAATAAAAATAATAAATAAAATATAAAAAAGAAAATGGAATGATCTATGAGCAACTTTCTGGGTTTTTTTTTTGTTTTTGTTTTTGTCTTTTCGAGACAGGGTCTCCCTGTAGCCCCAGCTATCCTGGAACTCACTCTGTGGCCTTGAATTCACAAAGATCTGCCTGCCTCTGTTTCCCGAGTGCTAGGATTAAAGGTGTGCGCCACCACGCATGGCTCAACTATTTTCTTTAGCAAAGTTACTGACTAGTAAGATAGACCAAACTAGAGGAAGGCCCCGTTGTGAAAGGCAGAGGGCCTGAGCAGACAGGGAAGGAAAGCAGAGAGGAAGTCAGGCCGTGACCTCACAACTCCAGAACCGGCAGAGGGGCGAGCTGGCCAAGCCTCTCATATGAAAACACACAGGGCCCTGGGCGAGTCTCTGAAAGTGTCCCGAAACCCCATATTCACATGAGTGCTTTGTCTCTTCCAAATATGCCTCTGCCTAATTTAGTAATTGGTAAGATTTTGTTTTCTTGTTATTGTTTTGGTGAAGGTACAGACCAAACCCAGGGCCTTGTACATCCTAAGCTCTTACCCTAAGAAAGGCAGGGTTTTTTTGTTTGTTTTTGGTCTTTTTGAGACAGGGCCTCCCTGCTGTAGCCCCAACTTGCCTTGGGAACTTGTTATGTAGACCAAGCTGGTCTTGAACTCACAGAGATCCGCCTGCCTCTGCCTCCCGAGTGTTGGGATTAAAGGCGTGCAACACCACGCCTGGCAACAGGCAGTTTTTAATCTGATCAGTCCTGATCTGTACTCTTGGAGGCTGAATCAAGGATGGGAACAGGATGTGAAGGTGGATGAAGGGGGCCCAGAGCTCCTAAGGGTCCACAGGAGCAACAGCAGAAGCATCTTAATAAGCATGAAGGGTTGTAGTCTAGAAAAGGACACGCTTCAGGACTGGGACCCTAAATCAACTCTGCTTAGCTGCAGGAGCCATATACTGAGGGAAACAAAACAATCATGAAAAAAAAAAAAGGCAAAGTGTAAAAATTCCAGATGCTAGGCTCCAGCACACTGGCCCAGTGTTTGCTTTGCATGTGTGAGGTCCCAGGTTCAATCCCCCGCCAAATTCTTGGTAAGTTTGAATAAAAAATGAAGAAGAATGAAACCATAAAGTAAAACTGAGGAGAAAGCTATCAGATGAAAAGCAATATTTTATATGAGTAAACAGAACCACTCTTAGCTGGAAACTGGGGTATATACCTGAAATCCCAGCTCTCATACATCAGAGGAAGAAGGACTAAGAGTTCAAGACCAGCCTGGGCTACACAGGAAGAACATGTTTTGTTTTTTTTTTTCTTTTGCCTTTTTGAGACAGGGTCTCCTGATAGTCCCAGCTGGCCTGGAACTCACCCTGTACACCAGGCTGGCCTTGAAATCACAGAGATCCACCTGCCTCTGCCTCCCAAGTCCTAGGATTAAAGGTGTGTGCCACCATGCCCGGCTTAAAGACAGTGCTGAGAATCGAACCCGGGTCCTCTGCAAGAACAGTAGGTGCTGTTGGCTGCTGAGCCATCTCTCCAGTACTGACCATGTCTTATAAAACCCAAACTAAACCAAAACAAACTACCTTACCCCAAATTAATAACTATAAACATATACAGTGAAAACCAAAATAGAAAGTAGCATATGTAGAATTTTATAAAATTATTAGAAGGAAATTTGTTTTTCTGATGGATCAAGGCAAAAAAGTAGCAAAGAAGCACAGAAGAATCAAATAATAGAATAAGCAAGATTTTTTTCATCAATTAGACGAGTATAGAATAAGCAAGATTTAATACCATACAATGAATTTATCTAGAGAATAAAGAGAGTAAACATTTTCTTTTTGAGCAAGAACCTTGGTATGCAGCCCAGGCTGTCCTTGAACTCACGATCTTCCTGCCTCAGCCATGTGAATGCTAGGCCTGCAGGTATGTGCCACTGTAGTCATCCATGACTTCTCAAAGCATTTAGTTAATTTTAAAATACTGAGCTAAGCCAGGCATGGTGGCTCACACCTTTAATCCCAGCATTCAGGAGGCTGAGGCAGGAGGATCTCTGTGAGACAGAGACCAGTCTGGTCTACATAAGCAAGTTCCAGGCCAGAGCTATAGAGAGACCCTATCTCAAACAAAAAAAAACAAACAAACAAGCAAACAAAAATACTGAGCTAATACTGAACAGAAAGGACAAAAAAATTCTATAAAATACCACAGAAGAAAAATTCTGAAGAAAAAATGATGTAAAACTGTGTAGACCGTATTTTTAATGTAACTGAATGAGAAATTCAGTTCAAAGGTTTGTAAAAAGAAATGCACATTCGGAGACGCCATAACGCGCCAGGCCAGCTCTGTTCACAATAGCAAAAAGCTGGAACCAGCCCAGGTGCCCTTCAACTGACGAGTGGATAGAGAAAATGTGGTACATGTATACAATGGAATACTATGCAGCAGTAAAGAGGGACAACATCATGAAATTTGCAGGTAAATGGATGGAGCTGGAAGACATTATGTTAAGTGAAGTAACACAGTCCCAGAAAAACAAACAACAAATGGTGTCCCTCATATGTGGATGCTAGTACCAACAACCCAGATATAAATATTTCTCATGGAGAGGGATGCATAGTAAAAGAACAACAACAGAAAGACTGCATCAGAAAATGGTACTGAAATGGTGATGGAACTTGGAAAAGGTGGGAGGGGTGGGATAGGGTCACGGGTGTATATTCGATTACGGCATATTTAATTGACGTGAGTTCCGCAAGTACCCAGTTTCGCCTAGACCCTGTCTACAGGGGGATACATGGTTTTTTAGGACTTAGTTAAAAGTAAAATGTAGGCGCTGGAGAGATGGGCCTAGCGGTTATTAAAAGGGCGGCCGCTCTTAAGAGGGACCCGGACGTTGATACAAACACCCATATGGCTGCCGAGAGCCGTGTGAAACTTCAATTCCAGGAGAACTCCAGTTTCCAGGGGAATCCGAGACCCTCTTCTGACCTCAGCTGATGCCACGACACGGGTGCCCACAAACACCTGCATGGCAGAACCGTTAACCTTGCTACCACATACAGAAATAAAAAAAAAAAAAAAAACGTAAAAGTAAAAACATGTCAATATTAAACAACGTTGGTTTACAGAATCTGATAACAATGGTAATGCATCTGAATTAAATGGAGATATAATTCGCTGTTGCCACATTTGCTTTACATAAAAATCTGTAGAGCAAGAACTTTGGGATTTGCACATACAAATGTTCTCTTATCATTTCTTGTTTACATTATCCTTGGTGCATTCTCTTTAAGATGATTTAACGTAAAAAAATTAAGTTTGCTTCCACGATTAATCATATATAGTACCCCAAAACAACATGGGTGAATTGATGAAATCTGTGCCTTGACTCCCCCCTATAGTCAGTTATAATACAACTGTCTTCTGGCGACTCATACGCTAAAAAAAGGGGGGGCGGATACAGAAAGACATGAAACCTTTTCCTCAAACCCTTGCAAATCATCTTAAAAACTAACTATGGAAAAAGATTTGTTTGTCCCAACAGGACAAAACGTCACCAACTTAACGGCTGAGAAAGAAAAGATACAGTTTGCATTGAGTAGGATGTACCCAAAAAGAGACACCGGAACGGCTGACCCGTCTTGAACATTCATAAGGAAGAACAGGCCTCAGATTGCCCATAAACACGAAACCCCTCTGTGGATCCTACGTGAAACAACAGTTATAATGGGTTCCCTTTAACTGTAAACTTACCTTCTAGGTGGCCACAAAGGGTTCTGAATATGAGAGACTTTTTCCTTGCTTCCCACCATCCAGAACAAGGAGAAATCATTGACAATGATCGAGGTTCAGCTCCCCAACTGTAAATTGGAGAACAAACTATCTTAGAGGTAATCTCTTTATAAACCTGGAAACTGCTTTCTTTAATTGATACTAGAAATGGGAACTGTACAGGGATTACTCTCCGTTCAGAACCAATATATACTAAAGTCCTAGGGCTATGCATCTCAGGCAAAATATATTATAGGAGAGCTCTGACATCAGCATGGATTGTTCTACAGGTGGATGTTTGCCATGGGGATCCAGCGCCCACAAAAGGTAAGGGCTCCCTTGCCCTAAGTTGGGATACACTACAGGAAGGAGAGGCATAAGGACCCTGCTTCGAAGACTTGACTTAACATGGCAGGGATGTATTGAGACCACACATGACAAGTGTACAGATGGCCTCTGGAATACCAGAGAGTGTTACCACCAAAGGCCACTAAAACCATAAAGCAAAAATATGGGTCTCCTGAGTCAAGCAAGCTTCCACCGTCACACCACTCCGACACTCACCTGCCTGGAAATCTGTGCAGCAGAGGTCAGCCATGTGCCTGTATATCCCAAATCTAATGGACTCTATTGGAGCGCTCCCTTGGAGAGAATAACTGGCTGATGCCACAAGCTTACATCCCTACAGGTTAGAGTTATAAGCCACTGTAAGATCCCTGTCATATTTAACAGCGGGGGAAAAATTGTAATTTCATCGGATTACACATATCAACATGTGTCCTATGCTAAAGTAACACACCATAACTATTAGTGCTGCTTAAAATACCTATATATCTAATATTGCGTGCTTCATCATTAGTAGGATCGAAGGTTATTCCTGGACAAACTGTCAGCCAATGAAAAGAAACAGCCAGAATTGACCAGTAGTTCCAAGTCACAGCTCCAAGAGAGTGGACTAGTTTTACCTCATCCACCTGTGCCCTTTTCTAAGCCTAGGGAAAACCTGACGGAAGAGGGGGCGCTGGGTAGAATGTAAGGGCTACGTTGGGGTAGGAATCGCGGTGAAACACTAACGACATGCGTCTGGACACTCATTTGATCAACTTGATTGAACAACAACTGTCACCGCGGACCCACCTGGCGATGGTGGGCTGTAGGTGTTTGGGCACAACAGCCTGCAGATAGGTTTTGTGAGGGCTTGTTATGTTTTTAGCTCAAAGATCTAAACGAATGTTATTAAAAAAAAAAAACTGAGAGAAAATGCTCAGGCAGTTTATGCAGAATGCATGATTGGGATGGGGTGGGGGTGGGGGGCGAGGGAAAGGGAAAATAAGCCTGAACTGACTTGGAAAAAAATGTATGAAATGCACAAAGCATCAATAAAAACTAATTAAAAAAAAAAAAAAGAAATGCACATTCAAGAAAACTATTGGAGCCTGAACACGGCAAACCTGGGCATCATTTAAATGGACTCTGGGGGCTGGAGAGATGGCTCAGCGGTTAAGAGCACCGACTGCTCTTGGAGAGGACCCGGGTTCGATTCCCAGCACCCACATGGCGGCTAAGAACTGTCTTTAACTCCAGTTCCAGGGGAATCCGACGCCCTCTTCTGACCTCTGCAGCATTGCACAACACGGGTGCACCAACCTACATGCAGACAGTACACTCATATGCATAATAAATAAATAAATAAATAAATAAATAAGAATGGACTCTGGACAATGAAGACAGTTTATGTCAGTTTATGCAATCCTATAGACGCTCTGGTTAAACAAGAAAGGACGAAAACAGGATCTAGGCATTTGCTTCTAGAAGATACGAAAATTAACCATGGAACAAAGCCGAAGCTAGCAGGGACCAGGAAAGAGAGAGGAAACTGCAGGATGAGAAGGAGCAGACTGGACAGACCCACCTGACAGACCTCGGCATGAAAAGCCGGGGACAGCTTGGTGAGGGCACACGCCTGTCATCCCAACACTCCAGAGGATCCTGAGACCCTCGACCACACAGGAAGACGCTGCTCCAAAGAGACAAATGTGTACCATGAAAATAAGGAGAATGCCACACCTCCAAGAAGAAAGGGGTTTAAAGGTTCGCTTTAATAAAACAGACAGGTGGGGCTGGAGAGATGGCCTAGCGGTTAAGAGCGCCGACCGCTCTTACAGAGGACCCGGGTTCGATCCCCAGCACCCACATGGCGGCCGAGAACCGTCTGAAACTCCAATTCCAGGAGAACTCCAGTTCTAGGGGAATCCGAGACCCTCTTCTGAACTCCGCGGCGTGGCACGACACGGGTGCACAGACTTGCATGCAGACAGTACATTCATACACATACAGAAATAAATAAAATTAATAAAAAAAATAAAAATAAAATAAAACAGACAGGTATCAGGGCAAATAAGCGGTGAGAACTGGGAGAAAGAAACCCAAATATGCCTTGTAAGGACTGAAGATGTTGTCAGCATGCTGTCCACAGAGGCGGCCTCTGTGCAGGGATCTTGTGAGGAGGTGAAGGTGGTCCTCCCCCAGCACTACCATGACACGTGTTCCAGAAAGCAGGGCTGCTTCCTCAGAACAGAGCTAGCACATCGTTTAATTTTCTTTTGCTGAGCAAAGAGGGCAGGAGATTGATTTTATTTTGCCTTATTTAGTCTCAAAGCTCTGATCAGAACACACACCAAATGATCAGATCCATGAGGGAGAAAAAGGGGAAGGTCAGATAAATGATGGTTTGACAGCTACTGTGGTTTTTTTAGAATTTTTGCATAGCTCAATTCTGTGAACACTAGCCATCTTAGAATTTATTTAACTGGTTAAGATTTTTAAAAAATTATTTTAAGATTTTTTAAAAATTATGTGTACACATATGTGTCTGCGTATGGATTTGTGCATATGAGTGCAGGTTATTCTTGGAGGCCTGACACATCAGCTACCCTAAAGCTGGAGTTACAGGCAGATGTGAGGCACCCGATGTGGGTGCTGAGAACCAAATTCAGGTTCTCTGCAAGAACAGCATGCATTCTTAACTGTTGAACCATCTCTCCAGCCTCCTTAGAATTTATTTTATTTTATTTTTTTATGTGTATGAGTGTAACACCTGCATGCACCTAAGTGCACCTGTGTTGTGCAGTGTCCTCAGAGGTCAGAAGAGGGTGTTAGACTCCCCTGGAACTGGACCTACAGACAGTTGTTAGCTACCATGTGAGTGCTGGGAATTGAACCTGGGTCATCTGCAAGAACAGCTAGTGACATTAACCACTGAGCCATCTCTCCAGCCCCTAGAATTTATTTTTAAGTTAATTGTGTGTGGTGGCTCATGTCTGTAATTCCCATACTTACAAGGCTAAAGTTTGAAGACTGATGCATGTTAGAGGCTAGCCTGGGCTCTATAGGGGCTCCAGGCAAGTCTGAGCTACAAAGCGAGACCCTGTCTCCAAATTAAAATTTTAAAAATGATTGAAATTTGAAAAAATCCCATCCCTCAGTTGCATGCAAGTCCTGTGTCAAGTGCTCAGCCATTGCTGGGCAGTGCAGAGAGCAACATGTTCTTGGTCATAGGCAGTTCTACTGGACAGGACTGGACAGGCTAGGCATTCAGGCAACTGACAGCAAATCAGTATCCCCATTAGTTGGTTAAACACACTAAATTGGTAGGCTCTGAAATTCTGAGGAGAGGCCCGTCTCCTCCTGGCAATGCTGTAACTGATTCACACAATAGCAAACAGTGCAATGTATCATGTTTTTAATTAAAAAAAGGTAGGATCTCAACAATATCCATTTGTAAAAAGTTTTAATTAATTAAAAAGGAAATAAAAACAGGAAGAATAAAATGTTATGAACTACCATAACTAAAAATGTTATTAATTTCATATTCAAAGCAATTAAATGACAATGTTTCTTAGATTAAAGCAGATACATATTTCTTCCAAACCGTTTCTTTCTTCTACTTGCTTTCTCTTCCCGCTGGCATTTGTTTCCCTTCTTCTGCAGTGCTGGGATTCCCTGACTCGTGTTTAGTGTGTAACGTGCCTTTGGCATTCAAGTGTATAAATCACAGAATATTTTTTACTTAGTATAAAAAACAAATTTCAAAAAGGTTATGTAAAGTACATCTTTAAAAATAGTACTTCAGGGCTGGAGAGATGGCCTAGCAGTTAAGAGCACCAACTGCTCTTGCAGAGGACCCTCGTTCGATCCCCAGCACCCACATGGCGGCTAAGAACCGTCTTTAACTCCAGTTCCAGGGGAATCCGACGCCCTTTTCTGACCTCCATGGCATTGCATGACACGGGTGCACAGACCTACATGCAGACAGTACATTCATACACATAAAAATAAATAAATAAATAAAATAAAAAAAATAGTACTTCAGGGGCCGGAGAGATGGCTCAGCAGTTAGGAGCACTGGCTGCCCTTGCGGACGAACGGCCCTGGTTTGGTTCCCAGCACCCACATGGTGGCTAACCACCACCTGTAACTCAAGTTTCAGGGGATCCAACACCCTCTTCTGGCCTCTGTGGGCACCTGCATGCACTTGGCACACAAGTGCAGGCAAAAATCACTCATGCACATAAAATAAATTTTTAANATATTTTTTCTCCTTTTTTTTTTTTTGTCTTTTCGAGACAGGGTCTCCCTGTAGCCCCAGCTGTCCTGGAACTCACTCTGTAGACCAGGCTGGCTTTGAACTCACAGAGATCCGCCTGCCTCTGCCTCCCGAGTGCTAGATTAAAGGCATGTGTCACCATGCCCGGCTCTTCCTTTCTTTAAAAATGGGTAGTTATAAAAAAAAAAAATAGGCAGTTATAAGCACAACTTTTTAGGGCCAAGCCGACCAGGTTCAGATCTCAGTTCCATATTTGTTAGTTTTGTGATCTTGAGGAAATCATTTAATTTTCCTTCCTGTCCCTAAAATGAGGAAAACAGGAGGCAGGAGCATCAAGTTCAAGGTCAGCTTCATAGTGAGACTTCAGAAAAAAAGTGTGTGTATGTATTATATGTACCCGTGCACATGTGTGTATGTACATATAACAAGGATGATGATTACTCATGCTTCCAGGCTTGCAGAGAGAATCCAGTAATGTCAAACATGCAATGAGCCTAGAATAGTCCCTGGACATATTAGGCACTCAATATACATTACTATGTGTTATTGTAATAATATAATGATTAATACAAAATGTTCTGATTGCTATCAATGACTAATTATTGGATTTGTGATTAAAGTACCTTAATGCTAGATTTAAACTCTTAGAAGAAGCCGGGCATGGTGGCGCACACCTTTAATCCCAGCACTTGGGAAGCAGAGGCAAGCGGATCTCTGTGAGTTCAAGGCCAGCCTGGTCTGCAAAGTGAGTTCCAGTACAGCTGAGGCTACAGGGAGACCCTGTGTCAAAAAAGACCAAAAAAATAAATAAATAAATAAATAAACTCTTTAGAAGAATGTTTATTAACATTCATCCATCCAGTAAAAAATAGTGAGAACCCATTTTACAGGCCTTGCACTAACTGCTGTACTAATAAAGATAAATGCAACCTAACTCCTGCCCAGGAGGACCGCAATCCTACTGGGTGTGTATGCAAGAGAGACACAGACACAGAAACACAGACAAAGATAAATCACAACCCAACCTGGTTAAAGCAGTAACAACGGAAGGCAGCATAGGATGCTGGCTGTGGAGACCAAGCTTGCCTGAGGGAGCACTGCAAGGTTGCTGTGCTATAATGCAATTTATTCTGGAGCTATAATGCAATTTACTCTAGAGCTATAATGCAATTTATTCTGGTACAGGACCTTTGAGAAATGATTTCCAATATAAGCAGATTTATAGAACTATAAATGTTGGTTAAGAAAAAAGACCAATCTGATGCTTTATATGCCCCTCTCTGTCTCCTCTGTCTCTCCCTCTCCCTCTCTCTCTGTCTCTCTGTCTCTGTCTCTGTCTCTGTCTCTGTCTCTCTCTCTCTCTCTCTCTCTCTCTCTCTCTCTCTCTCTCTCTCTCTCTCTCTCTCTCTCTCTCTCACACACACACACACACACACACACACACACACACACACACACCTTGCTTAGGAAAGTACTGTTAAGAAGGGACCAAAGTTTTTCTATGGCTCAGTGGTGCAGCGCTTGCCCAGCATGTGTGAGGTCCTGGGTTCTGTCCCCAGCACTATCAAAAAGAAATAAATAGAAAGGTGAGAGAGACACAAATGTATGCGGGAGCCATTCTACACTGGTGAGTACTGCTCTGTGTGAGCTGTCCCACACTTGTGAGTGCTGCTCTGTGTGAGCTGTCCCACACTGGTGAGTGCTGCTCTGTGTGAATTGTCCCACACTGGTGAGTGGTACTGTCACCTTCTGCTCTTCAGTTCACATGCATTGCCTTAGGGTATGGCAAGGAGGCAAGTTCTGGGGGGAGGAGTTGCCTCTTCCTCCGGATCAATCCTATTCTGCTGGACAAAGGGACAGGGTAGAGATGTGGGAAGTTGGGCAGTCAGGCTGTGGAGCACCCTGGTGGTTAACTAAGCATTCAGGCGGGTTAGATTTTTATTTTGTAGCACTGGGGAATCAAGATCTGGGCCTCAAGCATGCTATAGCCCCTCTACCACTGAGCTACACCCACGGTCTTTCAGTGTGGTTGGAAGCCACCAGCTGGGAAGCTAAGATACTGACTGTAGGAGATCTGCCATGGGCTGACCCTGTGCTTGGGCTTCACCATCCCCATTCCTGGACCCACCACAGTGGGGCAGTGATGGTCTGAGCACACATCCCTCTGCTTCTCACAGCTACTGGCTTTGTCCGGCTCCACGGTCCCACCATCTATGGCTGTAACTCCAGAGGCATCCTCTCCTTCACATGGGCCTGGGAGCCAGCTGGTAACTCACTCTGGCCATAGATCCATGGCTACTCAAGTCAACACTGTTCCACTAAATGCACAGGTCTTGCCTACTGCTGATTCCTCAGACCCAGTGAGTCAAGACCTGGCATTCTGTCACCTGTACCATGGGTTCCTTCTCTGTGTTCAGAGAACAAGTTTTCCACGTGAGCAAGCCCTCTCCCACTGCACTAAGACTGTGCAGTTATTCTCCCTCCCTGGTCCTTCCAGCCTCTCCTGTCTCCCTTGCTATCACTTCTCTAGATATACCCTCTCTCTCCAGACGTGCCTCACTACCAAGTGTGCCGGGAACCGTGAGGAGGATCAAGATGGCAGCCCTCCCTGAACTCTACATCCCAAGTAAGTCTGTCTCAGCTTCCCAATTCAAAGTGTCTGACTAGCACCCCTGATAGCCGGTGTCCCAGTGAAACACTTGTGAAAATGAAAAAGATTCACTGTGAAAGATGACTGACTACTCATGAAGAAAGCCCATCCATACTAGCGCCGAGCTATCTAGACATGGTCAACTCCGAGATGGCCACTAGGGAACTGAGAAACAGAAAACACATCTGAGCAGGTTTCCTTCATTGTAGCTAGAATCCTTGGGCTTATATGAAAAATAACAGTAACATATTGGAGCTCAGGGCTGGGGAGACAGTTAGGCAGGTAAGAGCTCTGCCCATGCAAGCCTAATGGCTTGAGTTAGATCCCCAGAGCCCACGTTGAAAGCCAGATGTGGTGGTGTGTGTCTATAATGTCAGCAATCCTGCCACAAGATGGGAGGTGGAGACAGGCCAGCTGGCCTGGAATCCACAGCAGCAGCAGAAACAAGAGAGACCTCAGCAAGGTGGAAGGTGAGAACTGACTCCTAAAGGTTGTCCTCTGACCCCCATATACATGTGGGGCATCCACAAACCCACTCTGTCTCTCAGTCTCCCTCTATCTCTTTGTTTCTCCCTCTTGCGTGAGCACGAGATAGATACTTTAAAAATATTTTAGTTTTGGTGGCACACGCCTTTAATCCTAGCACTTGGGAGGCAGAGGCAGGTGGATCTTTATGAGTTCAAGGCCAGCCTGGTCTACAGAGTGAGTTCCAGGACAGCTGGGGCTACAGGGAGACCCCGTCTCGAAAAGACAAAAAATATATATTTTTTGGTTTTTGATGGGCATGGTGGTGCACGCCTTTAATCCCAGCACTCGGGAGGCAGAGGCAGGCAGATCTCTCTGAGTTCAAGGCCAGCCTGGTCTACAGAGTGAGTTCCAGGACAGCTGGGGCTACAGGGAGACCCCATCTCAAAAAGGCCCCCCACAAAAAAACCCCACAAAAATATTTTATTTTTATTTTATGTGCATGAGTATATTGCTTGCATGTATATAAGTGCACCCATGTTGTCCAATGCCCATGGAGGTCAGAAGAAGGTATTAGATCCTCTGGAACTGGAGTTATAGATGGTTGTTAACTGTCATGTGGGTGCTGAGAACTGAATCCAGGTTCTCTGCAAGAGCAGTCAGGGCTCTTAACTGCTGAGCCATCTCTCTGGTCCACAAATAGATATTTTTAAATACCAGGGGTTTTCACTGTGCAGGTACTGCATCTGTAGTGGTCTACTCATACCACCATCAATTTTTTTTTCCTTAAGAAAACAATGGGGAAGACGTGGGAAGAGCTCTTTTCTAATCAAGATTGTGGACAGCATTGAAGAACTCTTCAGGAAAAGCAAAAGGACTCTGGAGAGCTGAAGGTTAAGAGCCACAGAAAGAAGTTTGCCTGAAAGATGCTTTAAGAAGTCAGGAAGAGGGGCTGGAGAGATGACCTAGCCATTAAGAGCAGGGACCGATCTTGCAGAGGACCTGGGTTCGATTCCCAGCACCCACATGGTGGCTGAGAACCGTCTTTGACTCTACTTCCAGGGGAATCCGACGCCCTCTTCTGACATCAGCGGTATTGCACGAGATGGGTGCACAGACCTACATGCAGACAGTAGTACATTCATACAAAAAAAAAATAATAAAAAAAAGAGGCCAGGAAGAGGCTTATCTGTACAGAAGCCAAGCTCTACCACCAGGAATGCAGGCAGGCACGTGGAAGCGAGATTCAGCCGGCTGGGACAGTGGAAGAGCTGGCAACTGCCATGCACTTGCAGAGTTCAAATTGGCATCTGACATCAGGATCAGAGCTTGTCAAAGGCGTGAGCCCAAAGGTCTGAAAGGTGTCACAGCTTCTTGGCTTCTGCCAACATCTTCACTGGCATCTCGTTAGGCCCAACTAGCCCTCCGTTAATATGCTGAGGTCTAGGGGACCATTTATTGCATAGGGTACCTAAACCTGACTGTCCACCAGCATGGTTGCGACAGAATCAGTCCAAAGCAAATTCCCCTGACAGTGAGTGCCGTGATTGCTTGGTAAATGCAGCACCATCTGCATGGAGGCTCAGATCCCAGAGGCCTTTATGTTGTTGGAAAATGTTCCAAGAGAAACAAACAATGAAGTTGGATGCGGGAAAAGACCTGAGATTTGTAGAAAGTGGCAAGAGAGATGGGCAGATCAACAGGACTTTCAGGAGGGTGACCTACGGTCTGGTGTGGTGTGTCTGTAATCTGGCCCATTTATAAAGAGCGACTGCTCTCTAATAGAAAGGAAGAGCAGTCGGCATAGACACAGTCCCTCCCCAGCTTCCCAACCACAGCACCTGGTACAGGGAGAGTCAGGTGGGGTCCTGCAGCAGGTGGAGAACAGTTCTGCTGCCCTGCCAAGCAGCTGCACCAGGCTAGCTGGGATGAGGGCAGATTGACTCTGTAATCTCCATCTTGCTCTTTGCTCTAGAAAGTCGGCATTTTCTCAAGCTTGTGTGTAAAGAGCAGAGCAAACATCACCTCGGCACTTCCCTTCCAAGCAAAGCTTCAGCGCTAGGTAAACCTTGGACCCACTGGTTCAGATCGACAAGAAGCTGAGCACAGGAGACCGTCCTAGCTCGCCCAGCACAGCTCTACCAGACACGCACCCGCCAATCGATGAGGAAGCTTTGTCTCATCACTGTCCCTGCAGCTGCTTGGCTCAGAGAAACTACAGTCCTGAGAAGCCAGTTGTAGGCTCTGAAGGCTGAAAAACACAAAGTCTCAACAGCTGTTTGTTTTTGCTTCAGGATTTTGTGGGATTGGTGTGGGGGGGGGGGGATAAAACAAGATGACAGTATCACCAGCAAGAAAACTACCTTGAATATGGGAGCTGTGATGAAACAGTGCTAGGTGGGATCCTGAAAATAAAAAGGAAGCATGCCTTAAACTACACTTTACTATGAAACAGAAATCAACTTTGAGAGAAGCAGTTGCTGTTCTGAGGGAGAGAGGACATAGTACAACAGCGTGCTCAACAGCGTGCTCAACAGTCCACAAAGCTTGTGCCAGCTGTGCCCCAGGATGGGATACAAAGCCCTAAAAACTCACACACAGAGGATGGAAATCTTTACAGGAAAAAGGAAAAGCAGCATCAGTTTTAGAAAATTGAAGCAGAAAAGCCAGGGGCAATGGTGTGGTTGCTTGGGAGGGTAAGAGAGGAAGAGAGGAGGAACCTGAGTTTGAGGCCAGCCTAGGCAATATAATAAAGCTCTGTTTCTTACTTCAAGAAAAAAAGACAAATGAAGCCATAATAATCTTCGTCATTTTAGAGCTGAACAGAGAATGAAAAGGAACAAAACAGGTGTGGCTCAGGTCAGAGGACAGTATCGGGTATGAGGTAAGCTCCTTAGACAGTGTCCACCTTGTGTTGGTTTTTGGTTTTTTGGTGTTTTTGAGACAGGGTCTCCCTGTAGCTCCAGCTGTCCTGGAACTCACTGTGTAGATCAGGCTGGCTTTGAACTCACAGAGATATGCCTGCCTCTGCCTCCCAAGGGCTGGAATTAAAGGTGTGTGCCACCATACCCGGCTGGGGTTTTTTGCTGTTGTTTGTTTTTTTAAGACAGGGTCTCCAGCTGGCTTGGAACTTGCTATGTAGACCAGGCTGGCCTTGATCTCATAGAGATCTGCCTGCTTCTGCCTCCTGAGAGCAGGGATTAAAGGCATGTGCCACCATTTTTTCTTGTTTTCTAAAAATTTTTTCATTTTTTCTTGTTTTTTCAGTTTTCATTTTTTCTAAAAATTAATTACTTATTATCATTTTAAAGATGTTATTTTATGTGTATGAGTGTCTTGCCTACATGTGTGTATGTGTACCACATGAGTACCTGGTACCTGTAGAGGTCATGAGCAGTGTTGGATCTCCTGAAACTGGAGTTATGGAAGGTTGTGAGCTGCCATGTGGGGGCTGGGAACCGAACCCAGGTCCTCAGTAAGAACAACAAGTTCTCTTAACCACTGAGCCATCTTTCTAGCCACATTATTATTTTTGTTATTATTACTGCATGTGTTGTATGTATGCGCATGTGTGACTGTGGGTGTATGCCTGCTACAGCATACATGTGGAGGTCAGAGAAAGAAAGAGGTTCTTTCTTTCCACTGTCATGCTTCTGCAGCAAACATTTTACTGACGGAACCATTTCCTGAACCCCTTAACTCTTACTCCGAAGGTCAAGGCTAACAAATGCAATTAGGCATAAATAAGAAATAAGAGATTTTTATGTAGATAGAGACAAGGTTATTGATAGAAAAACATCCATGGCTTCAAAAGAGTATCCTTGTTTTTAAGTAAAGAGGCACAATAAAATATACAAGCCCTTTTGTACATAAATGTAATTACTGAAAGGACACACACTGAATCTTCATAGCAATTATCTGCAGGTGGTAGGATTTTTAAAGAATTGAATCTTTCTTGAGTAACACTAGAAAAAAAAAAAAGAATTGAATCTTCCTCTCTGTGCTTTTCAGTGTATTTCAAACTTTCTTGTGATTAACATATATTCTTTTCAAATCACAGAACTACATTAAGAAGCATATTCATGTGCACATGCCCATATACACGTACACAAAATAAACGATAATATAAAAATGTAACAGAAAGAATTTGTCAGACACTAGACTTTCAGCAAAACCGATCCTCTGACTAATACATGGACATCTGGCAGTGAGCTTGGGGTTTGCTGGGGATACAATTGTGTGCTGGGGAAGCACACGATCTCCATGCTAGGGAAGGTAAGAGATGCCCACAAATCATCACAGGATGAAATGTGACTGGCATCATGGAGAAATGCAGAGAGCTGCAGGGATCCAGACAGTGAAAGATGAGTGGCCTGTTACAGAAACCAGGAAAGGGTGTATGGAAAGAGGAGAGACTTGGCAGAGGCTTGTTTCAGAAGGGCATTCTAGAAGGATGAGGTGTGAGGAGGCATGGGAGGCCAAGGAAATGGTAAGTAGAGGCCTGTTTGCTGGATCCTGGGCCCCAGGAGCTAAGGTCAATGTCAGGTAGGAGCAAGGCCACAGAAGACCCAGAATGCAAAGCTAAGCACCTGCTGTATTCCCTAAGAGACAGAGATGCCGAAGACCTGATGTCACTCTGCTTAGAAGCAGAAAGATGATATTGCTAGAGCTGTACACAAGGGAGTGTACTCTCTATAACAATAAGGAAATCATAGCTCCCAGGTTCCAGTTAATTACAGATGAGGGTACTGACAAAGTTGATATCATCTTATCAAAAACTTTTGAATGGAATCTTTCAGAAGTCAGGGAGGACCAGAGAAAATGCCAGAAGGTCAAAGAAGGAGGAAATGAAAGATGTCACACAAAAGGAGTGCAGGGAAGCCACGTCCTTATTCTTACTGCTGTCTCTCCAAGAGGCCAAGTAAGAAATACACAAGGAAATAGAAGTCACTTTCAGAACGGGATCACATAAAAAAGGCACACCACTCAGTTTACTCAGACATACTGAATCAGGATATGAATTTCCAATCTACTGCTCGAATGAGTTTTTTAAGGCATTATAAAGGTAAGGGGGTACTGGAGCTGCCTACAACAGGGCAAGATCATGGGGTTATATTTTATTTTTTATTGAAGATTTAAAAACTATTTTATATGTCTGAGTGTAATGCCTGTATGCGTGTAAATGTACCCATGGCATGACATACCTGCAGAGGCCAGAAGAGGGTGTTGTGTCCCTGGGAACTTGAGTTACAGATAGTTGTTAGCCTCCATGTGGGACAGTAGAGAGTGCAGCAGTCTGGAGCTCACGGAGGTCAGCTGCCTGTGGGTCATCCCAGTAACAATGCCCCAGGAGGTATTTGGGAAAATGTGTCTTTGGAGAGAAATCTGGACTGGATATATGGATCTGGACTGCATATATGGATCTGGACTTACTGGCATAAACTTGAGTCATGAGGAGGTGCAGGGCAGACAACAGGGCGAGAAGAGTGCAGAGCACTCAAATGTGAGGACAGGCAGAAGAGGAGGAGCCCTGGAGGAGGCGGAGAAGGGGAAGAAGGGAGGCAGGAGGAGATCCCAGGAGCACGGTGATGCCCAGGGAGGAGACCATTTTAACAAAGCTCAGGGCTTCGAAGTAGTCTGAAAGATTAGGCTGGAGAGCACCCGCTGTGCTTGGTGGTGGAAAGTCTTTGGTGACCTTGGTGGGAGCAGTTTGGGTGGGAATGAGAAGACAACATCATTAGGAGAAAGGCAGACAGGAAGTGAGAGAACTGCTGTGGGGATCAGAGAGGGAACTCAGGGAATGGCCGAAATGTGTGTAATTAAAACGTCTTCACTATTAAGTGAAGTGACTTCATCTATTAAGCCAGCACGGCTTGAGATGATGCTTTGGAAGGTTTCAACACAGCGGTAACTGCAACAGGCCAATCAAAAAGTGGAGGCCGAGAAGCACAGAGTCCCCTTCCTACCCAAGAGTAGCTGCTTCCATTAAATGGACAGAGTAATTCAACATGAACTATTAGTCACTCCTGGACAGTAACAGTGGGGTGTGAAACTGTGGCCTTTTCTGGCACCTCAGTCATAGTAAGGGACATCAGATCTTTGGTATGATTTTAGCTGGTAAATTCACTTAGTGGGTAAAAAGAGAGACAAATGATAGCAGGTCCCCTCTCTAACAGCGAAGCATAAGGGCTACTTCAACTGTGTAATGGATGTGTGTGCCTTGTGAAGACGGTGATGTGCCCCAAGACAGGAGAAAGCTGAAAGGTCTCAGCTTAAGGGCACCAAGCCCCAAGCTGCCTGCCAGAGGCTAGTTAATAAGTCGAATAACAGGGCTCCACTTCTGAGGGCCCACAGAAGAGCTCTCAGTGTGCAGAGCCCACGTGGGAAAGGCTGGCAAAAAAGACATTTGTTTCGCACATCTTCAATAGCGCCATAGGAAACAAAGAACAGCTCCCACACTCGTGGCACACCATCAAAACTACAGTTCTGACGGCAGACCTGCCCAAATCCAGAGGAAAGCACAGGTTCCTTCTGAGAGCAACTTTTGGAAAACTGCAAGCGCTTTCTCTTCATCAGAGCAATACACAAGGCAAATCACCATTTTGATTAAGTCAAAGATTTGCTTTGGGGAGGCTGGAGAGATGGTTGAGCGATTAGGAGCACTTGCTGTTCTTGAGAAGGATCCAGATTTGGTTCTAAGCACCCACATGAGGCAGCTCACAACCACCTGGAACTCCAGTTCCAGAGGATCTGGTGCCCTCTCCTGGCATCTGTGGGCACTGCACATACATGGTACACATACAGACAAGCAGGCACATGCACAAAGGCAGAAATAAAACTAGATAAAATTTTTTGGCAAGTTACCTTCCTTGGATGTCTGAGTGAAAAAAATTTTTTTTTTCTTTTTTGAGACAGAGTCTCCCTATAGCCCCAGGTGGCCTGGAAGTCACTCTGTAGACCAGGCTGGCCTTGAACTCACAGAGATCCACCTGCCCCTGCCTCCCAAGTACTAGGATTAAAGGTGTGCACCACCATCCCCTGCAAAACTAGATAAAATTTTTAAGGAAAAGATTTGCTTTGGCCACAACTGATGATCTGAACTTCTAAAGCTCTGCCCAGTGATCTGAAAGTGGGGCAGGGATGTGGTACACAGTGGAGGAGAGAGCAGGCTGTGAAGAAGATGGTCAAGGCGAAGGCCATGATCAGTCAGGCACTGAGGGACCATGCTCAGAGGCACACAAGAATTTTCTCTGCTAAGTACATAAGAGAACACAATCAAGGCAGGAACCTGTTGAACTCCATTTCCTGCACTGAAGAATTAACCTAATAAGCAGTGAGGTTGCCGATTTTTTTACCTCTGGTTAAAAAAACAAAGCACTGGGCGTGGTGGCGCACGCCTTTAATCCCAGCACTCAGGAGGCAGAGGCAGGCAGATCTCTGTGAGTTCAAGGACAAGCCTGATCTACATAGTGAGCTCCAGGCCAGCTGGGACTAAAAGGGGGACCTGCCTCGAAAAGACCAAAACAAACAAGAGAAAACTCCCAAAGCATTATACATGGATTACATTACTATACTATACATTATATTTACTATAAAAGTGTCCTTTATAGTAAAATAAGGTACCATATCCCAGCACTAGGAAGATCACTGGAGCCAAAGAAAATCCACATGAGGTGCAGGAGCCAGAGAATGAGCTGAGCTGAGGTGGCTGCAGAGGGCAGGGAACGGCAGAGGTGCAGAGGGCAGGGAACGGCAAAGGTGCAGGGAGCAGGGAACGGCAGAGGTGCAGAGGGCAGGGAAAGGCAGAGGTGCAGAGGGCAGGGAACGGCAGAGGTGCAGAGGGCAGGGAACGGCAGAGGTGCAGAGGGCAGGGAAAGGCAGAGGTGCAGAGGGCAGGGAACGGCAGAGGTGCAGAGGGCAGGGAACGGCAGAGGCAGGGAGCAGGGCCTGGGGAGGAAAAACCAGGGTAGGCAGGAAAGCAGGACCTGTGTGGCCTTGGGGAAGGGGATGAGTGGTGACACATGGCCCACAGAATGCAGGCAGTGGGTGCTGGAAGCTAAGGCTTTGAGACTGGAGATCTTGCCATCTGGACCAGGCAGCACGAGGGTGGGGCTTCCTGAGGCTGATTTGTCTGGGAAGGACTGGGGTGCGTGCTTGGTATTCTTTCGTGGTGTGTGAAGTTATTGGTACAGTTTTGTCCCCTAGCTGTCCACGTCATTAACACAGATCTCAATGCTCAAGATGGTCACCAAATGGCTGGTCAGGTGGTGCTAATTCTCTTGTTTTGTTGATGTTAGGAAAACTGTAGACTGTAGAGAAAAGTAGGGTGGCTATGGGGGAACAGAAGTTAAAGCCATTTTACACAGCAGACAGCTGTCAGTGGGAGACAGAAGGACTATGGTGTTAAGGACTGGATGGAGAAGTACTGTTTTGTCTGTACTCTACCTTCTGTTTTGAAGAAGATTCAAAGCAGCTTACTGAAATACAAGAAATATAGCTTCTTCAAAGAATAAAATTAGACATGGAGCATATTCAGAGCAAGACAACATTAGATGTGGGTAAACAAACAGAAAACAAGAGGGTACGATCAGGGGCACATGTTGTAAGTGTCTTAAGGCAGGCAGCAGCAAGCCACTAACAGAGCTCTGAGCTTCCCAGAAGCCACCACAAAGAGGAAAATTCCCATTCACTTACAGACCTCCCCCTGCTTAGCAGACCGACCATGAGTGGACTTCTCTGGAGAAGTGTGGTCCTAAAAAAGTGTTTTTTGTTTTTTTTTTAAGACAACACTGTGACAGACTGATGAAAGATCTTCATCAGCATTTTCCAAGGCATACCATCAAAGCCCACCTGGCAGATTTCCATTCTGTTCATCACAGCAAGTTAAAGGCACAAGGCCGAGGCACAGAGCAAGAAATACAAGTCTGAGAGGGGTCAAGCTAGGCAGCGAAGTCCATCTGTGGCTGTCACATGGTCAGACTTGATCCAGGAATGAAAGTGAAACCATTTAAGATATGGACATTTCCTTGGGTAACTCTTGGGCAGAAAACAGTTTGAAATTATATCTTTGAGTTCAGACTCAAAGCAGAGCTACTTGGCTCTATTGATTAACGGTACTGGTGTTGGCTCCAATGACCGGCCTGGTTTTCTTAGAAAACACGGTGTAAGCAGCAAGACCATCAGAATGTGGGCCTGTAGGAGATTAGGTGCAGGACTCATGGCGTCAGACAGACCTGGGTTTAAATGTCACCTCTGCCACTTGCTAGTGGTGGGTCCTCAGACCACAAGTGAACGGAACACATCCAGTACCCACATGTCTTCTGCAGATCTACAGTATGAAGCATAGCCAGATACTATCAGCCCATCCAGTTGCTTGTGAGTATTCAAGCAGTCGGCACAGCACGTGGTAAGCATTCGATAAATGCTAAAACTAATAATAATGATAATAAAATAATAACTACAACAGAAGATTTCTGTTCCATGATTGACATCCTCAAGTTCCACTTACAGAAAAGAGTTGAAATAATTGTAGCCTGGCAAAATTTCAAAGTAGGCAAGACTGATCACCCTCAAAAGCAGTTCAGATCATATAGGTTGCTGAGAATGTCCTAGACAGACCTGTATGTCTTGAGGTCCCTTAGGGAGCTGACCTGCTGTGTAAGACTCAGATATAAGCCAGTTATACTGGAGAACGTCTGCCAAAAATGGGGATTCTGATTGTTAGACTACTGAATTCTTGATGTCTTGACGTTCCTGAGGGAAATATGATATTATTGTCTCTAATCTCTCAATTTGGTAATGCCACTTGGAATACGACTTTGTCCATAAAATGCCCATGAAAATAAAAAGCATCCTCAGCTCCAAATGAAGAACCTAATTGCCCTGTGTTGGGGTTGCTGGACTGGCAGCTAAGGCACTCATTAGCAAAGGATTGTCTTTCTGAACAACAGTCCCCTGGGTACAGTTCATATTTGTGCCTCAGCAAAAATACAAACGACTACACATAAAACTTTGAGGGGGATGGGTAACAGCTCAGTTAGAAAAGTGCTTGCTGCAGGAGCATAGGGATCTGAGCTAAATCCCCAGAATTCATGGTAAAAAAAAAAAAAAAAAAGTAAGAAAACCCCGGAGATGGTGGCAGGTCTGGGGAAGTGAGCGGGCGGAGCGGGGCTTGGTGGCCCATCCAGTCTAGCCTAGGTGACAAGTTCCAAGCCAAATGAGAGACCTTATCTCAAAAAGCAAGGATGTGGCACCTGAGAGATGACACAAGGCTGGCTTCTGGCCTCTACACACCCATGCACACACATGTATGTGTGAGTTTACACATACTTATATCCCACCAAATCTCAACCTAAACCAAGAACACCACAATGGAAAAAAACCTTTGCGGTCCCCCAATGTTAAAATCTGCAGATGCCAAACAAGTTCATTGTCAACCGTTCAGACAGCACACATGCTGGTTATCTCTGGAGGCCACTCCGAGTGGCTAACAGAACCCTGCCACCCTCAGCGGAAGCATCTCTCTGCTTCTTTCCAACATAGTGGCAAGCACAAACGTGAGCTTGCCTGTTAAGACACAGGCATCCACAGGAACAGATGATATTCTAGCCTGATCCCAAATCACTTGCGGATGGTGACTTCCCAGAACCGTTGAGGTAAGGGTGTGTGACAACAAGCTGGACTGAGCTGGGGAGAGGTCCATAATGTGCCATACCAGTTATTACTAATACCACATCAGTTTCCTGTCCATCTAGTCAAAGGCCAAGAAAAGATCAATAAAAGCTACAATCTTTTACTTCCCCTGACAGATTTCGATATAAAGTGATGAGGGATGATGGTTGATGGTGTAATAGCTGTGCCCTGCTTGGATTGCTTCCAGGGGAGACTGGACTTGCCATTTATCAGGAAGAAAAGTGGCATACGTTGAGGTGGAATGCACAGTGAGCTAATGAGTCTAACTATGTTGGTGGTGGTCAAACAGGCTTGCTTTTCTCTTCCTTCATTGTAGTTGGGTTAGACTACACCCTAGTTTTACTCAAACAAGATTGTTTATTCACTCAGTGTTATTAAGTGACTAATGCTATGTGGTATTCTTAGTATCAGGAGTACATCAGTGTGCTGGATAGCTTTAGTGTCAACTTGACACACCTGGGTTGAGGGAGCCTCAATTGGGGAATTGGTTCCATTGGACTGGCCAGTGGCCACATCTGTGGAGTATTGTCTTGATTGTCGAGCAATGTGGGAGCACCCAGCCCACTATGGGTGGTGCCACCCTGGACAGGTTGTTGTGTACCGCATAAGAGGGCAGGCTGGGCATGGGCCAGGGGAGCAAGCCAGTAAGCAGCACTCCACCATGGCCTGTGCCATGGTGCTTCAGTGCTTCAGCTCCTGCCTCCAGGTTCCTGCCCTGAGTTCCTGCCTTGGGCTCCCTGAGTGATGAACTGTGACCCAGGAGATGTGAGCTGAATAAAACCTTTCCTCCCCAAGTTGGTGTTGGTCAGAGGGTTTTGTCACAGAAATTAAAGAGAAACTAGAACAATCAGCAAACAAAAAACCTCCATGATTTCTATCTAGGGGGAAACTTGCAAGCCTTATCCTTATTTATGGAATTAATGAAAGTGGCAGAGAACAAGTTCACCAACAGAGGAAGAAGTTTTCATAAATGCTTTAAAATAATCTACTGCATGAGGGGATATTGTGGACCCATGTGGGGATTCCAGTCCAGTTCTGCTCTCTGTGTGTGTGTGTGTGTGTGTGTGTGTGTGTGTGTGTGTCCACGTCTCATTCCTGGGATTACAGGTGTGTGCTGCCATGCCTGGCTTGTTACATGGATGCTGAGACTATGGACTCAGATCTTCATGTTTGGGAGGCAAGCCCTTTACCCACTAAGCTATCCCCCAGCCCATTTCTACTCTTATTTAAATTTTTTTTTTTATTTTTATGTGTATGAATGTATTGTCTGCATGCAGGTCTGCGCACCCGTGTCGTGCGATTTCTACTCTTATTTAAACTGTCTTTGTCTATGTGCTTTTCTTTTTTTTTATGGTTTTTCTTTTTTTATTTTATTTATTTTTGTATGTGTATGAATGTACTGTCTGCATGTAGGTCTGTGCACCCGTGTCGTGCAATGACGCGGAGGTCAGAAGAGGGTCTCGGATTCCCCTGGAACTGGAGTTCTCCTGGAATTGGAGTTATAGATGGTTCTCAGCCGTCATGTGGGTGCTGGGGATCGAACCCGGGTCCTCTGCAAGAGCAGTCGGTGCTCTTAACCACTAGGCTATCTCTCCAGCCCTGTCTATGTGCTTTTCAAGAGAGTCTGCCTTCCCCACAAACTTTGTTAAGGGGATGGTTCTAGAAGGCCAAGTTTGTACCAGATGAGCTTACTACCTTGATACATTCCCAAACCAAGAAGAACCAATCCATAATGTTCTATCCGAAATTTGAAACTAGAGCTCAAAGAATGAAGAGATTATGATGGGAGTTAGGGCTATGATTCATGTAGTCCAGGGATATGTGGAGCCGGGACGTCATTTAATAATTAAAACCATTTATGAAAACTTAGCATATATCAGGCCTTGAGTTGGGTTCTAGAAATACACCAGTGAAGAAGTCAGACATGGAGCCCTCACTTCTACTGGATCAGAGCGTAGGAGGTAAGGACTCTAAGGAGGTGGCATTGAAGCTGAAGCCTTGAGAGGCACTGGGGAAGTCCTTCCAAAAGTAAGTGTAGAGGTCCCAGGACAAGGAAAAATACAGTATGTTCTAGGGACCATCCAGGCCAAAGTCAAAATGTGGTAAGAGAGAGGAGATAAGAGACCAGGGTGGAGAATAAAGGCCAGGGTGGACAATAAAGATCAGGGTGGAGAATAAAGGCCAGGGTGGTGAATAAAGGCCAGTATGGAGTAAGGAAGACCAGGGTGGAGTAAGGAAGACCAGGATGGAGTAAGGAAGACCAGGGTGGAGTAAGGAAGACCAGGATGGAGTAAGGAAGACCAGGGTGGCGTACGAAAGACCAGGGTGGACTAAGGAAGACCAGGGTGGAGTAAGGAAGACCAGGGTGGAGTAAGGAAGACCAGGGTGGAGTAAGGAAGACCAGGGTGGAGTAAGGAAGACCAGGGTGGAGTAAGGAAGACCAGGATGGAGTAAGGAAGACCAGGGTGGAGTAAGGAAGACCAGGGTGGAGTAAGGAAGACCAGGATGGAGTGAGGGTCCTGTGGGTTCTCAGATGGTAAACAGTCTACTTTCAACTACAAGGGCAACCAAAAAGAAAAGACATGTGTTGTTAACATTTTAGAATATCACTCCATCATAAGACAGATGTGTAGACCAATGAGAGAAAAGAGAAAGTCCACAAATTTACTCATGGATTTAGTAAATAGATTTTTTTCGTAGAATGTCCTAATCTTTCTTTCTTCCCATCTTCCTTTCTCCTTCCTTCCTTCCTTTCTTTTTTGGTGATTTTGAGACAAGGTCTCCTTGTATCCCCTGCAGACCAAGCTGGCCTTGAACTCACAGAGATCCCCCTGCCACTGCCTCCTGAGTGATAGGATTCAAGGCGTGTGCCACCACACCCAGCAGGTGTCATAATTTTTCAATGGGGGAAGAACAGTCTTCAGCAGTAGTGCTGGGAAAGCTGAATACGCTCATGCATGACTGTGAAGATGGGCTCTCCACTCCTATGTATACACAGACAGATGCAAAATGGATTCACGACCTAAACTCCTGGCACTCATAGAAGTTATGGGATTGGAAATGCAGTGTTCAACCCTAAGAAGCCAGTTTATCGATGGGAGAGGAACAAAGAGCAAGGATGAGATGTTACATGGACCAGAAAGAAGCAGACAGCTTTCCTGTTCCCGGAGCCCGAGCTGTGCATCCCTCACTTCACTGTCTTAAGACTCATCCAGATCCTTCCAGCAAATGACTCCACAGTGCTAGCCTGAACTCATCTAAACGTTAAAGGAACAAGCTCTGGTTATGGCAGGGAGCACAGCTGAGGTCTGGGCAGGTCACAGCCTGGGAACAGGACACAAAGCTTGGCAGTTCATTTCAGAAATGAGACTGTGGCTCTTGGGGAACTGACAAATTGAGTCGTCTCTCCTCTCCCTCTCAGAATCCAGTCTATCACATGGTAGGTCTTCAAAAACTGTTGGGAGAAGATGGAAGAACTCTATAGAGATTTGGGCTGCCAGAATCTCAACAAATTTATGTCCAACTGACACTTAGAGAATGAAGCATTAAGTCTGCCCTCATCACTGATTTGAATGGCCAAGCCTAGTTCTGCCCCAAGCTAACATTTACTTTTTTAATTTTTTTTTTAGTTTTTATTTATTTCTATATGTGTATGAATGTACTGTCTGCATGCAAGTTTGTGCACCCATGTCGTGCAATGCTGCAGAGGTCAGAAGAGGGTGTCAGATTCCCCTGGAACTGGAGTTCTCCTGGAATTAGAGTTTCAGACGGTTCTCGGCCGCCATGTGGGTGCTGGGGATCGAACCCAGGTCCTCTGTAAGAGTGGTCGGCGCTCTTATCCACTAGGCCATCTCTCCAGCCCCCAAGCTAACATTTATGCTAATTTTTCAACTTCTAGGTACCCTTCTAAGAAGTTTGAGTTCCAGGATGCCAAACACTTACTGAGTTCCTAATTATCTACATCATGCCTGGTTAGACTCATTTTCTCATCATTATAGAACATACACATCAGTTTTAAATTTAATCATACGGCACTGGAGAGATGGCTTAGCAGTTAAGAGCGCCGACTGCTTTCTCAGGGGACCAGGGTTCAATTCCCAGCAACCACATGGCAGCTAAGAACCATCTTTAAACTGGGCATGGTGGTGCACTCCCAGCACTCAGGAGGCAGAGGCAGGCTGATCTCTGTGAGTTCAAGGGCAGCCTGGTCTACAGAATGAGTTCCAGGCCAGCTGGGACTATAGGGAGACCCTGTCTCAAAAAAATTTTTAATTAAAAAAAATTTTAATCATACAATAGGCTTTCATGTGCATGAGATCCACATCAGTAGATTCAGCCAATTGTATGGAAAACCTTAAGGAAAAATTGTGTCTATACTGAACATGCATGAACTGTTTTTTTCTTATTATTCCAGTTCTGTAGCATTTGTGTTATATCAGATATTCTCAAGAACACAGATGATTTGATTTAATGTATGTAGAGAATGTGTATCAGATATATGCAGAAATGTTATTTGATTTGATTTAATGTATGTAGAGAATGTGTATCAGATATATGCAGAAATGTTATTTTATTGTAAGGGACTTCAACATCCTCAAATGTCAGTATCCAAGAGGGTTCTGGAACTAATCTCTCCATAGACACCCAGGACAACTGTACTTTATTATGCAGAGGTGAGAGAAAGCATTACCTTCCCTTAAAAAACACGGAGTCACGACATCAAGAGATCGAAGCACCTCAATCTCCAGGTCAGAGCTCTGCTCATTTTACCTTTCTCAGTCATTCCAACCATCAGTGCACATCACTCCGAATACGAAATCGCTAGGGACAACCTAGTATTACACAGATCATTGTTTCACTTTGAGTTATCATTCTGAGATTTAGTGGTATCTCTGAAGACCACATATGAAGAAGCCCTTCACCAAACAGTAAAATGAACAAAGAACAATGCAAAAGTAAATGCATAGTTTTCATTACAATGAAATCTGCAGCTGTAAAGACTGGAAGATGCTGAAGGGAAATGAAAGTACTACACGGTGGTGAGATTGTCTATGGAACTTAAAAATATATTTTGGAGCCAGGCGTTGTGGCACACACCTTTAATCCCAGCACTTGGGAGGCAGAGGCAGGCGGATCTCTGTGAGTTCAAGGTCTACAGCCTGGTCTACAGAGTGAGCTCCAGGCCAGCAGGACTAAAGGGAGAACTTGTCTCAAAAAAAAGAACATTTTGGAGCATGGTGGCAGCCGGTAGAGGAGGCAGGTGCATTCAGAGCACCTAAAACAAGGCTGTGGGGTGGGGGGAGTTAGGGGCCCCCAAGAACTTTGGGAAGCATCGGAGGTGGTCCAAGGGCACCTGGATTCTTAGTGACTGCAATTCGGTGCTACAGATGTGCCCAAGGGCGTTGGGAGACAGCAGAGATAACTCCGGTGGGTCCACTGAGCCTTCTTCCCACTGGACCCAGGTACAGATCTTGATGGCTGACACCGGGGGACCAGTGGGTAGACCACGGGTGGCGTGAGGGACTCTGACTACATAGCAGCAGAGGTGTTGCGACCTTCCAAGGCCACAAGACCTGAAGTGCCTGGGGGGTTCTGACTGGCTTGGATATTGCAAGGCTTCAGCCACTGGGTAAGCTGTTTACTGGTTGGATGAGGGGTGCTGCTTTGTACAGTGTTAAGATAGAGGACAGATTTTGGCGCTTAAACTATCCATCCCTGTAACATGAGTTAAGGACTCAACAAAAACACCTTAAGAACATAACCAAGCTCAGTCTTGGCTCAACAAGAAACATCCAAGCTTCACATTAGAACCACACCCAACAAGAATGACCCACATGCCCACAGCTCAAAGAAAAAATAACATAAAAACCCTAATGAACCCCCCGACAAATTCTAGTAACCCTATTAAAGAACCCTGTACTGAAGCCTCCTTAGATATAACTCAGGAGAAAGATCTTAAAAGAACAAAATTAAGCTGGGTCTGGTGGCACATGCCTTTAATCCTAGCACCCGGGAGGCAGAGGCAGGTGGATCTTTGTGAGTTCAAGGCCAGCCTGGTCTACAGAGTGAGTTCCAGGACAGCTGGGGCTACAGGGAGACCCTCTCTCGAAAAGACCAAAAAAAANAAAATTATAAATATGATTAAAGAAATTAAGGAGCTGAAGGAATTCAAAGAGCACATAAAGTCAGGGACTAATTAAAAGAGGACAATGATAAATTGTGGAATGAAATTACAAAAGATATAGAAACACTGAAGAAAATTCAAGTTGAAATGAAAAAAGAAATGCAACAATCCACAAACCACTTGGAAAGGATGGGAGAAACTTTCAATAACAGAATGAAGTAAGAAATAGAATATCAAGATTAGAAGACAACATGGGCTGGGCATAGTGGTGCATGCCTATGATCCCAACAGTCGGGAGGTAGAGGCAGGTGGATCTCTTGTGAGTTCAAGGCTAGCCTGGTCTACATAGTGAGTTCTAGGATAGCTGGGGCTACAAAAGACCAAAAAAAGAAGACAACATGGAAGAACTGGATAGATCAAGTAAAGATTATAAAAAGTTTTTAAAAACACAAGAATGAAATAACCAGGAATGCTGGGACCCTGTGAAAAGACCAAACCTGTGGTTCATAGGGATAGAACAGGAGAAAACTCACAGGATAGTGGGACTGCCCAGATTTTCAACAGAATTTTAGAGGAAAACTTTCCCAACTTAAAAAAAAGAACTACTTGGGCTTGAGAGATGGCCTAGCGGTTAAGAGCGCCGACCGCTCTTACAGAGGACCCGGGTTTGATCCCCAGCACCCACATGGCGGCCGAGAACCATCTGAAACTCCAATTCCAGGAGAACTCCAGTTCCAGGGGCATCCGACGCCCTCTTCTGACCTCTGCAGCATTGCATGACACAGGTGCACAAACTTGCATGCAGATAGTACATTCATACACATACAGAAATAAATAAAATTTAAAAAATTTAAAAATAAAGGAACTACTTGGGGCTGGAGAGATGGCTCAGCAGTTAAGAGCGCTGACTGCTCTTGCAGAGGACCTGGGTTCGATTCCCAGCACCCACACGGTAGCTAAGAACTGCCTTTAAGCTGGGCGTGGTGGCGCATGCCTTTAAGCCTAGCACTGGGGAGGCAGAGGCAGGCGGATCTTTGTGAGTTCAAGGCCAGCCTGGTCTACAGAGTGAGTTCCAGGTCATCTGGGGCTATAGGGAGACCCTGTCTCAAAGAAAGAAAGAAAAGAAAGAAAGAAAGAAAGAAAGAAAGAAAGAAAGAAAGAAAGAAAGAAAGAACTACCTGTACTAATACAAGAAGCATATAGAACACTAAGTAGATAGACCCAGAAAAGAGACTCCCCATGCCGTATCATAGTGAAGACACTAGATAGATAGCAAAGAGAAGATACTGAGGGCGGTAAAAGAAAAACAAGTTACTTATAAGGGAAAACCTATTCGAATTACAGCCGATTTTTCATTGCAAACAAAGAAAGACAGAAGAGCTTGGTCTAAAGTGTTCCCAGTTCTAAAGGACTATAGATGTCAACCCAGAATACTATATCCAGCAAAAATGTCTATTATAATTAAAGGAGAGAGGAAAACATTCCACAACTTGAATAAGTTGAAAGAATTCTTGTTCAGAAATCCGTCCCTTCAGAGAATATTTGAAGCAATACAAAGAGTTGAGGGTAGAGATGACTATAATTAACCAGCACAAGAAAATAAATGATACTAATACTATGGAAATATAATCATAGGACAAAAAATGCACCAGAAATTAAAATGACTCAAACTAATATAATTCTCTCATCAATAACTTTAAATATTAATGGACTGAATTCTCCAAGAGACATAGACTGGTAAAATGGATGAAGAAACAAAACCCTATTTTTGTTGTCTGCTAGAAACCCACCATGATGAAGCTCATTGCAGCATTATCAAAGAACAGTTAACTAAGATGATATCATAATCCTTAATTTTATACACACCAAATTTAGGTGCACCAAACTTTTTTTTTGCACCAAACTTTATAAACACAATTCTACAGGACTTTAAGGCACAGATTGACTCTAGCACACTAGTAGCAGGGGACTTTAATACCCCACTCTGTCCATTAGATAGGTCAATTAGACAAAAAATGGGCAGAGAAACACATCAGCTCAACAATACGATATACCAAATAATGGAATGACAACAATATATCATCATTTCAATGCACTGCCAACCACATATGCCCTGTCCCTACTTATTGGTTATACCCCTTTGAAACTTGAGGGAAAGTTTTTGGTAACCTGGTTATTTATCAAATAACTATTATTTGATAAATAAATAGCCATGTATCCTAAGATTGAACCACAATAGGGTTCTCGATCCTCAAGGATAGTAGTTAACTCAAAATAATGATTATTTCTTCCCCAGGAGCTACACACTTTGGAATTTACTATGTTTCATATGTAAGACATTTCCCCCCATTGACTTGTACTGGAGTCCCAGTTATAGCTATTAGATTAAATTAACACAAATTTTCCCTAAGTATATGTAAGACATTTGACCACTAAGTAAAACACCTTTGGAGTAAGCAGACAGGCTTTTTCCCAAACCCATGTAAAATATCTCTGAACATCTGGAGAGATTTGGTCATCTAGAACCTATCCCAAGACTTGCAAAGACATTTCAAAGTTTATACTTTATAGTGGTATATTCAAAATAACTGTTCCATCTATATGGGTATAATTATTGAGCATTGTAAATTATAGTAACTAGGGGCAAATCTCTGGATGTGTTATTTAGTCTCATGGTATCAACTAATAGCCCCCTGTATAAGATTAAAATGAATGGCTATCTCTAAAATAGTAATATGCTTAAGCTGATTAGTGATACAGATTTGTTATTAAATTTCAACCCACCTCCGACTTGTTCTGAAGTCCCAGTCACAGCTATTAGATTAAAGGGACACAAATGTTTTTCATGTTTCCTTGTACTATACAAGTGATAATTCTGACATTTCTTTACCAAGATAATTCAGCTCTGGAAGGGCTGGGTTCTACCTCCTTGATCCAGAGGGAGACAGTCTGAAGGGGTGTGGTAAACCCCTTCAGCTTGGTTCCTGTTTATAGGTATATGATACAACTCCTCCCTTTTGGAAGACTATAAATCATGATTTAGGAGTCTGGGAAACGAGACAGGTTGCTCAGAGTACAGTGACAATTTACAAAAACAGAGGGGGAAGAAATAGATCTCTTCCCTCCAAGATGTAATTTTGCCTTACAGCCAAATAAAAAGCATTGGTGGATAAAGGCTTCAGTGCTGGTTCTGGGCTGCCCTGCCAGGAGCTGTTGGCCAGGGAGGCTCTAAAAGCCTCCAAAACAAAGGCTATTTGCCTATAACTTTAGGTGCACATAAGAAATGGATGGGAAGACCCTATTGCTGAAGATATGGTATGATATGAGCATGAAAAAATGTTAAGATCCTGCACCACAAATCAACAGCTGACCTCCATGGTGTTAGAAAGCACTATCCAAACCACTAGAAAGAAAAGGTGTCTGAAGCTTCACAACGGACTTTTCATGCTATACTTTTACATGCCAAAGAAGATGCAGTGCAATAGTGGGAGCCTGATAAATGTCCACCTGGAAGGAAACGTTAAAATAAATCCCAATTTGATTTATGAGCCTCTCTCTGGCGGGGTATGACACAGGACTGACTGTAGCCTTGGTGTCTCCTAATGTCAGGGGATTCTATCCACCATTTTGGAAAGTTATTAGCATCCCTTGGTCAAAGAGTTATAATGCCCCAACCAAGATATCTCCAAGCACATATCTATAGACACATAACTTTATATGTGTCTCTACCCATAGAATGACTTGTTACAATTTTTAATATGTGTTTCTATTTGTCTTTCATTACTAGAATTAAAAAGAGATTGCTAGGTAATTCACTTAAACAGAATATGGACAGTCCCAAGAATCTGATGTGTCATCTCAGAAAGGGAAGAGAGGGAAAAAAGGGAAAGAGAGGGGAAAGAAGAAAAAAACCTAGATCTTCTATCTCTCATTCTCTCTCACCCTCCCCTTCAAAGCCCAGGGACTCTCTCGGAAGAGGTGGGCACACCAGATTGTGAGGGCCAAGGAGGGGGGATGAATCGTGAGATTACAGCAAAAATGGACTGAATTTATATTTTGTGTAAGCAATCCTCTTCAACTGGGCTTGGGGACCCTGTGTTATATAGAAAACTAGACACTGGTGTGGACATTCTTCACGTTTTTCACCTAAGTGTACTTACTGCTTAAATAAATAAATTATAAAAATATATTTCAATTTTATTTTATAATATTTTTTAAAAAGGTAAACTATCAAAACACACACACACACACACACACACACACACACACTCATTCTTCATCTGTGGTCCTGGCACCAACAACATCAACAGCAATCTGAGAACTTGTCAGAGCTCAGGCAGAAGCTGTAGACCTGTTGCATTTGTAACTCTCAGCAGGTTGTATTTTGATAAGCTCTTCAGACCACTCTAAGTACACTCCACTCATTCATCACTCTCAAGTTCCACTGTGATATTCTGTGGTTTCCACAAGTCCACAGAGTTAGTTCACCTGTTGCCCATGTCAGTTCCCCGAGCTCCACTCTCCTGGTTCACAAGCGCTTGGTCTTACATATAAGACCAAGTCCAAGCCGGGCGTGGTGGCGCACGCCTTTAATCCTAGCACTTGGGAGGCAGAGGCAGGCGGATCTTTGTGAGTTCAAGGCCAGCTTGGTCTACAGAGCAAATTCCGGACAGGCTAGCTGGGGCTCCAAGGAGACCCCGTCTCAAAAGGCCAAAAAAAAAAAAAAAAAAAAAAAAAGAATAAATAAAAAAAAAAAAGACCAAGTCCAAAGTCTTTGCCCAATCTGGAAGTCCTACAGTGGCTACTGAATCGCATCTTTACTATTGCAGGTAGTCAGCATGGGCTGTGCTAAGTGCAGCACGTCCATCATTGAGTTTCACCCTCATAGCAAACCTACCGGTAGACAATAGTAGCATCCATGGTTTATGGATGAGAAAACTGAGGGTGAAGAGAAGTCAAGAGATGTCATGAGTAAATGACGAAACAAGGATGAGTCCAGAGCACGAGCTTTTCAGCACTGCTGGGTACAGACAAGTAACTCGAGTGATGACAGAGGCCAGTGCTGGAGTGGGATGTGTCTGATCTCAAAGCCTGCTCACCTTGTAACCACTGTGTCCTTGCTGCCTCACCTCTGCTAGGCAGGACCACTGGTCCCCTGCCCTTGGGGGACACTGTTGCCAAGAATCCTGCCAGTCTGTTCTTCACCATCCCCCACATCCCACAGTCCTTCACAAGGCTTTCCATGCCACTGGCATGTGGTCCCTGACTAGGGTGGGTGGCTCCCTCCCTTCTCTCTACCATTTTCTATCTATATATATATTTACCAGTTCCTACTGTGAATTATACTCATTCCCAGGCTCCTGAGGAGATGCAGCAGCCTGAGTCGGCAGGCGGGTGTTGAGAATGATTGACAGAACAGGCACTGAATGAGTCAATCAATGTGCCTTTGATGTGGCGAAGCTCATTCTGTAGATAGTTTATGTATCTCATCTGCTCAGCTGGACAGAAAGCCCCTTAAGAACAAGGACCAAATCTTTCATTTATTTTATACTTGCAAGACTACTCAGGCCAGGGCCAGGTCCAGTCTACATGCATGAAGTCAAGTAGAGTGTTACGAGTATACAACTCTGGTACAGACTGTTCTGCTACTTAAACTTATTCTAGTGGTGGATCACTGGTTATACTAGTAGATATAAGCAATTCTTTTTTATTAGCAGATAGTAATGTTACAGTGATAAATAATAATTAGTATAATTTATAAGTACACTTCCTGAAAATTGTTCAAATTCCATGCAATTGTGAAAAAAACCTTCATATCTCTATCTTTAGAAAATTGAGGTTATTAATGGTTTCATTTTACCTCTATTGAGACGAAAATGCACTCTTAAAAAAAATCATACCACAAACTCTAATGTCTCATATTAGAAAAAAAATGGGTATTTTCATTCTAGACATCTATCATCTGTTATGATTACTGATCTCATCCAACCAATATGCTTTTAACAGGAAAAGAGGCTCTCATAAATATTCTAACTCCTACCACACAGCCAGAAGGCAAAGATATACAAAATCTGAACATGAATATTAATAATAATTAAACCTTGAAAACCATAGCTATAAACTTTCAGGAATAAGATAATATAAAAATGAAATGCTATGTGTCTTAATTTATAAGTTATTTAATTTAATTCTATACACTGCTTAATAGAGACAAATACCAAGCCACAACACATTATTTTTCAACAAACTGGAAGACATGAGATTAAAAGTATGTAACAAGGAAAAGAAAAAAGGATGTTCAAATGATCATAGCCTTCCAGTAGTTACTTGTTCTAATTAGATCCTGGCACTGTACTCATTCGATCTAATGGTAAATACACAACGAAAGATCTGATGAGCTTGGCAATCATCTCTAAATCTGAATCAATGAACCACCACTGAGCAGACAGCATAAACTTACCAGCTCCACAGATCCGTAATGTTTCCTACTGAAATCCCCACGTCTACAGCCTAGGTCTTCTGAGACAGAGCTGGAACAAAAATGCTTCATCAGTATTATACATAGCGATCTGGCCACACACCTTCTGCAAAAAAATCCACTACCATTTACAAAAAAGGGCTGCTAGGGAACAGGCTTGCAGTGCCCGGGCGCCTCACTGCAGGGGAGCTTCCTTGCAACAGACACCATCCCCAGCAGCCATTGCAGAGCCTGGCTTTCATGGAGCCCTCAGTAAAAAGAAAACCACCCGAGTCATTCCCTAAAAGTATAGGCAAGGATTGAATTAAATATTTAGCTCATTTGAAGTCGATTGAAATTTCCAAGGCTACTGGTGGCTTATAATCTCATTTCGGTATTACCAAAGGGGATAGAAGCCCTGCAGTAACTTGAGGCTAGGGACAAAGCTGCTGAACCAGATCTTGCAATTATCTTTTGCTTAAGAGAGTCTCTTTGTCCCAATATGCAATGTAAAAATAACCAGCATCATTTAAAGCTGTATTTTTAAAGAGGAGACAAAAATTCCCAAATCCCCATGGCCCCCCCTCCCCTCCCTCAGCATTTAATTTAAGATCTTTATGTGCCAACATGAAAGAAGACCAGAACCAAAAGAAAATCTAACATCTGAGCATATTTATTTTTGACACAGCAGCAGTTAATACTTCCCACCCTCCACTTCATCGCCGAACAGGCTTAAATCAGATAAGACTCACATGCGTTGTCAAAGAGCAATTAAAACAAAGATGAAAATTGTTACTGCATTTGCATCTTGCATGCATGGCTCCCCTCTCAGAAGGCGCATATCTATTGGCTACTTAGTATATCTGGGAGTCCGTGCAGTGCTCATGAAACCAACAGAGAGCCCCCACATACAAACAGTTTTAATAAGTTTGGCTCCAATACCATGCAAACGACTCTAAGCAAACAGAAAATGAAAATGGCCAAGAATTACACATCTATTCAAAGTATTGGGAATCTCACATGCAGAGACAGGTGCACCCAGTACCTTTTCATCCTTCTTTTCAAGGTAGTTACATTTTCTAAATTACAGCCCTCCTGGCACATTCAGAGAGAGAGAGAGAGAGAGAGAGAGAGTGACTCTGATGTTTAGCATCCATAAAACTGACTCTGCCAGGACACTGTTTGATAGGCTCCAAGAAAGACAGCATGAGAGAAATGAGATTAGAGTATCTAATGGTATTCTGCCTCCACCATTTCAGAGATGGCTGAATTAATCTTATATGAGAAATTTAACCTTTTCTTGTCCTCAATCCATTAGCTCAAAATGTGTGTCCAATCAATGGAGGCAGTTTGGAAGGGGGTGCCAGGTCTTACTCAGGGTACCTTCCTGCTTTGAAAGATATATTTGTCTCCCCCAACTCCAAAAAAGAAAAAAAAAAAAAGCCAACTCTGAAAGAAACTGAAACAACTTCCCTCTGTGGTCTATTCCAGTTTGGCCTCTGTACCCATTCTTTGAACCCAATCTGAAAATCCTCATGGAGATACTGTTTTTACCCCCCGCCCCCCACATTCTGGTTCCAAGGTCCTTTCCTGGAGGCCTTGGTCACTAAAGGACAGTAGACTCCCTTGATAGGAGGGTTTGTACATGAACTGAAATCAGGGAGAGTGGATGTTAGCTACCATGTGGGTACTGGGAATTGAACCCAGATCCTCCGCAAGAGCAGCCAGCGCTCTTAATCACTGAGCCGTCTCTCCAGCCCTTCCATGTTATTGTCCTATCTCTCTTGGTCTTCTGGGTCCTCACCATTCAGCCACTGGATGAAGAAACAGACAATAGATTGTTTGGAGGAAATGTTTCTCGCTACATTGGGAAGAAGTACCCATCGCCCCCCACCATGTTTCACTGACCAGAAGGCTTCTTGTTTGGGGTCCAGAAACTGATTTCCAAAGCCCTTTAGACTTGGTTCTGCCCAGACTAACCAAAACGAAATCAATATCAGCAGTAGTTCTAAGCCAATGACCCCTAACATAAAAAGAGCTGAGATATGGGGCTCTTGGCCCCTCCTTGGGCTGCCCACCAGGAGCTACCAGGAACAGCTGTCACTTCTAGGATGTGGCCCCAGCTCCCTACCTTTGTCAAGCTGGGCGTGGTGGCGCATGCCTTTAATCCTAGCACTTGGGAGGCAGAGGCAGGCGGATCTTTGTGAGTTCAAGGCCAGCCTGGTCTACAGAATGAGTTCCAGGACAGTTGGGGCTACAGGGAGACCCTGTCTCAAAAAAACCAAAAAAAAAAAAAAAAAAAAAAAAAAAGACCTAAAATCAAACACAAAAAGATGAGAACTCTAAGCCACCCCTCCACTGCATCTGCAGAATATCTACCTTTCCTAGATGGCTCTCAGAGGGAGACAGCAACTCATGAAAACAACTACGGGAGCTCTAGCTACTGGATAGTTGCCTTGGTCAGACTGACTTGTGGCCATGTCTGTGAGAGACTGTCTTGACTGATGATGGATGTGGGAGGGCCCAGCCCCCTGTAGGAGGCGCCACCCCTAGGGAGGTCAGCCCAGGCTGTGTAAGAAAACTAACTGACCATGAGCCAGGAAGCAAGCCAGCAAGCAGCATTCCCCCATGGTTTCTGCGTCAAGTTCCTGCCCAGATTCCCCTCAAGAATAGACTGTGACCCGGAAGTGTAAGCTGCCAGGATTCCCCTCAAGAACAGACTGTGACCTGGAAGTGTAAGCTGCCAGGATTCCCCTCAAGAACAGACTGTGACCTGGAAGTGTAAGCTGAAACAAACGTGTTACTCCCTTTTTCAATTTCATACAGAGAATCCAGGGACTAAGTCTAAAGGGCTTTGGAAATCAGTTTCTGGACCCCAAACAAGAAGCCTTCTGGCCAGTGAGACATGGTGGGGGCGATGGGTACTTCTTCCCAATGTAGCGAGAAACATTCCCTCCAAACAATCTATTGTCTGTTTCTTCATCCAGTGGCTGAATGGTGAGGACCCAGAAGACCAAGAGAGATAGAACAATAACATGGAGGGGCTGGAGAAACGGCTCAGTGATTAAGAGCACTGGCTGCTCTTGCGGAGGACCTGGGTTCAATTCCCAGTACCACATGGTAGCTAACAACCATCTGTAACTCCAGTTCTAGGGGATCCAATGCCCTCCTTTGACCTCTGTGGGCAATGCACAACATGGGTGCACTTACATACATGCAGGCAGTACACTCATACACATAAATAGTGATGATGATAATAATAATAATAAAATAACATGGAGAAGGGCTGGTTTTGAACGGCTACTGAGACAATCCCAGGTCGAATACCCTCACCATATTGCTTGAAATCACTAAGAGTCAAGGTTTATCTATTAATTAATTTTAATTAATTGATTTTTCAGTATTAAGGATCAAACCTAGGACTTCATCTGTGCTTGGCAAGTGCACTGCCACTGAGCTTGATCCCTAGACCATTTCTTTTAACTTTCTATTTTGAGGCCGACAGGGTCTCACTAAGTTGCCTAAGCTGGTTTTGAACTTGGGATCCTCCTCTAGATCTCCCAAGTAGCTGAGGTTCCGGGTCTGCACCAGCGGGACCAGCACAGCAGGCTACCTTTTGTGCTGGATGAACCCTTACGCTTGGATGTCTGGGAAGGGAAGGTTTTCGGACATAGCTACTTTGCCTCCGGCAACCTGAGAAATGTGCCCCAAGCCTCATTCCTCCCATGAGCAGACTCTCCATGGGGAACTAGAAGAAGAGCAACTTCTACACAGGGAGATGCAGAAGGCTGATGAACCAGGATGACTGCAGGGCGGCAACCTACAGCCTTACAACACAGCCACACCCAACGGTTATAGACTGCCCATCTGCTTCGGCATTATAACAGGGGACTTGGGTGGTTTCAACAGAAACCCTGAAGGCTCATAAAGTCCAAGCTATCTACTAAGTGGCCCTTAAAAGAAAAGAAAGTAAAACAAAACACTGTCATCCCCTGCAGTGTTCTCACTAATCCCTTTAGTTGGTTTCAATCCTACCCATAAACTTCAACCCCTTATGTCCATAAAAATACACAATCTGACTCTCTGGGAGAGCTTTGTGAAAATGCAGATTCCTTGGTCCTGTTCCCAGAGGCTGTGTTCAGCCCATCTGTAATCCTAAAAAGCAGCTTGGGGGATTCTACTGCAGGTGGTTGACAGCTGACTCTTTGAAAACTATGGGTTTTTCCAGAAGCCTCTGGAATTCCTGGGAAACCTGTCAACCTTGCTGCAGTACTTTTATAAGGAAGGCTGAGACCTAAGTCAAGCTTTCTGTCAATTAGTGTGTGTGTGTGTGTGTGTGTGTTCTTTTGGAGTGTAGCGTCCTGGACTCTTAGCCTCTCTGGTCATTGGTCTCCTTATTTTTAAACTGTGGGTGAAAATATCCTCTGCTAAACAGGATTATAAAGATTCAATAAGGAAAAGCAGACAGTATACTAAACATAATGTTTATCACATGAAAACTCTGAACGTCAGCTATTATTATTGCTTCTATTATTAAATAAATTCCTCTTGGGTTTTTAGATCTAGGAAGGGGAACTCAGCACAAATAATTGTTAAATTTAAAAGACTTTTAAATAAAACACATCCTTCCCTTCTTGCTGCAGCAAGGGAGACACGGGTCCAGGCAGCAGGCTTCCTTGGAACCAGACTGAGAGGAACACTGCAGTTCAGCAACCCTGTTCTCCCTAAGAGTGTTGGCTTAGCAGTGTGACCTTACTCAGAAAATACTCAGGACCTAGTGTTGCCAGGAAACAGAATGAGACAAGTGAAGCTTGGCTTCAGTGTGCCACCGGAAACAGGCAGGTGTCGGCAGGAACCAAGGCGCTTCCAATTCCCCATGTAACATTCGGTCCAGGCTCTAAATAGAAACCCTTCTGTTTCAGCAAACTGATGTGTAAGGATGCTGGATCATGCTTCACCATGCGCAACACAGAGGACCTCCATGCTAAATGTCTACATATGGCCAGGATGGGAGTTAAGCCTTCTGCTCCACACGGAGGCTAGACAAACTGTCCTGACATAGATCAGGCTCCTGGACGGCAGGATCATGTCCTCTGAAGATTCAGGAACTGCTGAAACCGAGTAAGGAACTAAGAGAAGCCAGGTGGTGGCTCCCCAAGGGGAAGCCCCCTCAGCTGGTCCTCAGATTGGGGTGCCAATCCTCACAACTGGCCACCTAGCCAGGCTTCCCTGGATCCCAGCTCTAGCTGGAGGGGGGGGGGGGGTGTCCCCAGCTCTAGCAGACGGGTTAAAGCCAACAGCAGCAATGAGCAAAGAGAGTCTGTGAGAAGCAGCAGCCAGTTTTCTGAAGTCGACAAACAGAAGAATTTGATGTCAAAGGCTCAAGCTGAAGGCCTCAGCCCCCATGACAAGCAGATAGCAGGACACAGATGGAAGGGACCCCCCAGTGAGGGTCAAAGTAACTTGTTAATGCTGCCAGACTACAGTTTTAGGCTTGGAAGGAGCCCAGGTTTCCTGACAACAGGTACTAGATTAGCTCATGGCACAGGGGGGGACCACTTGTCTTGCTTTCTGAAGAGACATCAAGTAACACAGAAAAGCAGAGAGATGATTATACAGTAGTCTATTGATGACATACAGGAATTCTTTATCTTTTGAAGGCTAGGAAGTCACCAGAAAGCAGGAGATAAACAGGAAGATTTCTAGGGTGAATGGGCCCAAGAAATCAGGCTACTTTGATTCTTAGAACTCCTCAGGATAATTCTCTTCTCTGCACTGTGTTTCAGGGGTGGGGGGAAGTCGAGGTCGGTTTGCTCCTTGTACTGAGATCTTAAGTTTACTCCCAGTTAGCAAAACGCACCAACCTCAGGTAGTCTGAGTCCTAGATTTGAATTCTGCTCTATTACTCACTGCCTTTGTGGCCTCACATAAGTTACTTAGGCTCTGAGTCTGTATCCTCACATGTAACAAGGGTTTAAAATAATATCTGTTTCAGAGGGGGATTAAGAGAGATTATTAGAGCTGGGCATGGTAGCTCATGCCTTTAATCCTAGCACTTGGGAGGCAGAGGCAGGCAGATCTTTGTGAGTTCAAGGCCAGCCTGGTCTACAGAGTGAGTTCCAGGACAGCTGGGGCTACAGGGAGACCCTGTCTCGAAAAAGACCAAAAAAACTCTATATTCTTAGAGGCACTGGACATTAATTTCTCACGCTAGCCTCTTTTCTTTAACACTCTGGCACACATTCTTTTTATAACATTGATGTGTCCACTGTGCTTTTTTTTTTTAATTTTTTAATTTCTGTATTTTATGAATGTACTGTCGGCATGCAGTCTGTGCACCTGTGGTCGTGCAATGCCGCAGAGGTCAGAAGAGGGTATCGGAATTCCTGGAACTGGAGTTCCTCCTGGAATTGGAGTTTCAGTATGGTTCTCAGCCACCATGTGGGTGCTGGGGATCGAACCTGGTCCTCTGTAAGACGCGGTCGGCGCTCTTAACCGCTAGGCCATCTCTCCAGCCCCGTGTCCACTGTGCTTTTAACGAGGATGTGAGCCCCAGATCTTGCTTCGTTCTTTAGCATTAACAGTCCCGCGGCAATGCGCTGCACAGGTCCCTTCACTAATGATCTCTACCCAGGCCTTTAAAAACTGTTGCTCTGAAAGAAACATTGGTGGCCAATGCAACTACTGGAGAAGATGGAAAGATGCCGGACGCTCACTGTGGGTGGGAATGGAAAATAGCTTCTGACTAAATGAAACATGCAAGTACCATATGACCCAGCAATTGAACCCAGTGGTATATTATTATTCCAGAAGAATGAAAATATTACATTCACAGAACCTGTGGTAAATCATGTCAGAGTAGGTTTTGATTCATAGCAGCCATAAGTGGAAGCAACGGAGATGTTCCAACAGAGGCAAAGAATGTAAAATTAAGCACACCCACAACATTGGAGTACTACTCCAGCAATGAAAAGGAAACACGAGTGCTACATACAACTTGAATGACTTTCCAGGGAACTTCTGTGAGTGGATTTAGCCACTCCCAAAGGTTTCCCTCTATATGATTCTATTTTATAATAACACTTTGTTTCGTGTCTCATGTACACCGCTAGCCTGAATTCACTATTGGCTGCATGGGGGGAGGTGAGAGAGAGGAGGTCTCAAGAGGAGTGACTTTTCTGCCTCACCTCCTGAAATGCTCGAGATTACAGGCAGGCATACCTACATCTGGTTTTTTTTTTTTTTTTTTTTTTTTAATTCTTTTTTTTTTTTTTTTTGTTTAATTTATTATTTTTGTATGGTGTNAAAAAAAAAAAAAAAAAAGAGAAAAAGTATTATTAGGTAGGTGCCTTAGCACACAACACAGGTACTAAATACATGTGTTTCTAACCAATCCTGGCCATCACCGCACCCCGACGTGTCCTGCAGAGTGCCCTTCATTGTAGGCTGCTCGGTAAATATTGGCTAAGTTAGTTACAATTAATGTTTAACCTCTGACTTTCTTTGTCTTCCTGCACCACGGGAAGGTTTTTCTCGCCTCGCCTCTGCTACCACCACCTACTCTAATATTCTTAGAGCACTGGACATTAATTCTCACGCTAGCCTCTTTTCTTTAACACTCTGGCACACATTCTTTTTATAACATTGATGTGCCCTGGCTTTTTTTTTTGAATTTTATTTTATTTCTGTATTGTATGAATGTACTGTCGCATGCAAGTCTGTGCACCTGTGGTCGGCAATGCCGCAGAGTCGAAGAGGGTATCGGATTCCCATGGAACTGGAGTTCTTCCTGGAATTGGAGTTTCATGATGGTTCTCAGCCACCATGTGGGTGCTGGGGACGAACTCGGGTCCTGTAAGAAGCGGTCGGCGCTCAACCCTAACGCTAGGCCACTCTCCAGCCCGTGTCCACTGTGCTTTAACGAGGATGAGCCCCAGATCTTGCTTCGTTCTTTAGCATTAACAGTCCCGCGGCAATGCGCTGCACAGGTCCCTTCACTAATGATCTCTACCCAGGCCTTTAAAAACTGTTGCTCTGAAAGAAACATTGGTGGCCAATGCAACTACTGGAGAAGATGGAAAGATGCCGGACGCTCACTGTGGGTGGGAATGGAAAATAGCTTCTGACTAAATGAAACATGCAATTACCATATGACCCAGCAATTGCAACCCAGGGTATTTATTATTCCAGAAGAATGAAAATATTACATTCACAAGAACCTGTGTAAATCATGTCCAGAGTAGGTTTATTCATAGTAGCCATAAGGTGGAAGCAACTGAGATGTCCAACAGAGGCAAAGAATTAAAATGTAGCACACCCACACCATGGAGTACTACTCAGCAATGAAAAGGAAACACGAGTGCTACATACAACTTGAATGACTTTCCAGGGAACTTCTGTGAGTGGATTTAGCCACTCCCAAAGGTTTCCCTCTATATGATTCTATTTATATAACACTTTTTTTCTGTCTCATGTACCCCAGGCTAGTCCTGAATTCACTATGGCGTGAAGGGTGATAGGGGGGGGAGGGTGAGGAAGGGTGAAGTCTAAGAGACTTTCTGCCTCACCTCCTGAATGCTCGAGATTACAGGCAGGCAGATACCACATCTGTTTTTTTTTTTTTTTTTTTTTTAATTCTTTTTTTTTTTTTTTTTTTAATTATTTTTTTGTATGTGTTGAATGTACTGTCTTGCATGCCAGGCTGTGCACCCTGTGTCGTGCAAATGACCGCGGAGTCGAAGAGGGTCCGGATTCCCCTGGAACGGAGTACTTCCTGGAATTGGGTTACAGACGGTTCTTACGTACCGCCCATGTGGGCGCTGGGGATCGAACCCGGGTTCTCTGTAAGAGCGTCGGCGCTCTAAACCGATAGCTAATCTCTCCACCCCCAAATCGGTTTTATACAGCATTCTTGCAATGACAAAATGCTAGAGGGCAGGTGGGGGTGTTTATCACAGAGGCGCTTACAGGGACGAATTAACTTCTGGTTCTTATCTGTGGAGTGGAACAGTCATCTACACATGTGCCAATGAATACATGAAACGAGAAGTCTAAGCAGGACAAGGGGCTGACTCAGGTTCCAATGTCTGGCTGTGATACTGGTCCTATAGTGGTCCCATGTCCACTGGCTGTGAATACTGTCCTATAGAGTGTCCATATCCTGGCTTGAATACTGTCCTGATAGTGTCACATGTCCTGGCTGTGAGTACTGTCCTATAGTGTCCATGTCATGGCTGTGAAGTACTGTCCTATAGTGTCCATAGTCCTGGCTGTGAATACTGTCCTATAGTAATGCAAGAAGCAACCTTAACTGGGGACTGGGAGGTGGGGGCGGGTGCTGAAAAGGACACAAGGGCTCTTTCTGCATATAAAAAAAGCTGCAATAAACCCATGATTTAAATGACAAAAAAAGTATAATTAAAAGTGTGACAGAGTGAGACACTGTAAGCTCCCAGCTACTTAGAGACTGAGGCAGGAGGGTTGTTTGAACCCTCCAATTCAAGGCCAGTGGAGACAACCTAGCAAAGCCCCATTTTATAGAAAAGAGTTCAGTGAAAAAAACTTTCATCCCACTGACTGAACAGTTGAACGCTCTGCTCAAAACATCAACTTCCCCTCGTAGAGAAATTGGAAAGATGAGAAAGAGATGAAGAAGTTGTTTGTGCAGAAAGCATGAGCTCTTGGGGGGGTGGGGGAATGGGATGGACACGTGTCTAATTTGATAAAAAAATAAACAATAAATTTAAATGTGAAAAAAAAACCATTTCATCTGGGGGCTGGAGTGATTGCTCAGATGGGTAAAGTGCTTACGGCACAAGCCTGAGAACTTGAACTCAGACCCCCAGCACCAACATAAAATCTGGGTAGAGCAGTGTCCATCTGTAGCCTAGCTCTGCAAGGACAGAGACCAGCAGATCTTTAGAGCTTACTGGTCACACTGTGTAGTTCGGTGAGACAGACCCTGTCCACAAACTAAGGCAGAGAGAGATTAGAGAAAGACAATCAGACACGAACCTCTGGCCTCCACATACATTTGAAAATTCACATAGGTGCATCCCCATACGCATGAACCCCTATGTATATATATCCACCCAGAGAAACAAAAAAACAAAAACAGAATATCTGAGTCCAAACTCATTCGGTGAACAGTTACTGAGCACATACATGGTCTAGGGTAGTCTGCCAGGTGCTAAAACCCAGAGACGAGGTCTCTGCCACACAACTTACACTACAGTGCCTCGAGGGGTGTGTGCAAAGTGTCTACCTATAGCACCTCTGGTTCACTGTAAAACAGCTTCTTAGCACATGCAAAATCTATGTCTGTCATACACTTCTCGGCTCAAGACCCCCCATCCTCATACCTGGGAGACTCTCCTGCCCCGTGGACCATCTGCACTCCCACCTCCCCAACCTCATACCTGGGAGACTCTCCTTCCATGTGAACCGTCTGAGACTCTCCTTCCACATGGACCGTCTGCACTCCCACCTCCCCATCCTCACACCTGGGATACTCTCCTTCCACGTGGACCATCTGCACTCCCGCCTCCCCATCCTCACACCTGGGAGACTCTCCTTCCACATGGACCGTCTGCACTCCCACCTCCCCATCCTCACACCTTTGGAGACTCACTCCTTCCACATGGCCTCTGCAACTGCCCACCTCCCCATCCTCACACCTGGGAGACTCTCCTTCCACGTGGACCATCTGCACTCCCACCTCCCCATCCTCACACCTGGGATACTCTCCTTCCACGTGGACCATCTGCACTCCCGCCTCCCCATCCTCACACCTGGGACTCTTCTCCTTCCACGTGGACCATCTGCACTCCCACCTCCCCATCCTCATACCTGGAAGACTCTCCTTCCATGTGGACTGTCTGAGACTCTCCTTCCGCGTGGACCGTCTGCACTCCCGCCTCCCCATCCTCACACCTGGGAGACTCTCCTTCCATGTGGACCGTCTGCACTCCCGCCTCCCCATCCTCACACCTGGGATACTCTCCTTCCACGTGGACCATCTGCACTCCCACCTCCCCATCCTCACACACCGGGGAACCGCTCCTTCCACGGCACCATCTGCACGCCCACTTCCCCCATCCACCACCTGGGAGACTCTCCTTCCATGTGGACCATCTGCACTCCCACCTCCCCAACCTCATACCTGGGAGACTCTCCTTCCACATGGACCATCTGCACTCCAACCTCCCATCCCTCACACCGGGGAAACTCCTTTCCACGTGACCGTCTAGACTCTCCTTCCACGTGGTACTGTCTGCACTAACCACCTTCCACATCCTCTCACCTGGGAGACTCTCCTTCCACGTGGACCTTCTGCACTCCCACCTCCACATCCTCTCACCTGGGAGACTCTCCTTCTTCCACGTGGACCCATCTACTCTCCTTCCATGTGGACCGTCCGCACTCCCGCCTGTCCTCTCCTTCCCAATATTTCAATGACAGTTCTGGTTTCCATAAGGTCCAAGACCAGAGGGTTTTCTGACTTGGAGTATAATTTGTTTAGGGAACACTGCTCCACATGCAAGCTGGAGACACATGACCGAAGGCGTCAAGACTCAAATCAGCAGCGTCAGATGCTGCTGCCCACTCTGTCAACCCCCTACATGTCTTTGGGGAGATCCCTCTGGGCTGGTTAGTTTTTATTGACAACCCGACCAACCCAGAGACACCTGTGAAAGGAAACTCAGTGAATGCACAGCCAACCGGGGCATGGTGGTGCACCGCCTTTGAATAATCCTAGCATTGGGAGGCCAGAGGTGCAGGAGGATCTTGTGAGTTACAAGGCAGCCTGGGACTACAAATACAGCGGGAGTTCCAGGACACTGGGCTACAGGGAGACCCTGTCTTGAAAAAGACAAAAAAAAAAAAAAAAAAAAAGCAAAAGCACTCCTTGATCAGTTGGCCTGTGGCCAAGTCTGTGAGCGATTGTCTTGACAGACAATCGATGTCCATCCCACTATGGACGGAACTATCCCTAAGCAGGTAACCTGGGCTGTTCGAAAAGCTAGCTGAGGAGCTCTTTACAGAGGACCCCGGGTTCAATCCCCAGCACCCACATGGCTGCCAAGAACTGTCCGAAACTCCATCCAGGAAGAACTCCAGTTTCCAGGAGAACTCCCAGTTCCAGGGGAATCCGACACCCTACTTCTGACCTCTTGCGGCATTGCACAACACCGGTGCACAAACTCGCATTCAGACAGTACATTTCATCACATACAGAAATAATAAATGTGTTAAAAAATAAGAAAAAAAGAAGCTAGCTGAGCCTGGCGTGGTGGTTAATGTGCCTTTAATTCCAGTGATGGGGTTCCTTCACATTCCTGCCCTGTCTCCCCTCAGTGATGGGCTGGGGACCGGTAATGTTCGCCCAGTAAACCCTTTCCTCCCCGAGTTTCCTTTGTTTGCAGAGTTTTATCAATACAACAGAGAATCAAACTAGGACAACGTTTCAAAGTCCCTGAAGTCTGCACCCCAGATTTCTCTGGTTTTTCCCATGTGGAATTTATAAGATCTGCTGCCAACTAACCCAGACCCTACAGACAGACACACCCTTTGGAGTAGATTCCTTCCCACAGTGCCCAGGCAGCCAGAATGGAAGAGCATTGAGGATAGTCCCCTTGCTATACAGTGTGATCCTTGTACCCACGCTGGTAGAAATGCAGGATCCTAGATCTGACTTCACTCAGACCGGATGAAGCAGAATCAGCACTCTAATCAGATATCCCAGGATACATGAGCTGACCAGATCACCCAGGATGCAGCATGCTGACCAGATCTCCCAGGATGCACATGCTGAACCAAATCCTCCCAGATGTGTGTATGAATGTACTGTCTGCATGCAGGTCTGTGCACCCGTGTCGTGCAATGCCGCGGAGGTCAGAAGAGGGTCTCGGATTCCCCTGGAACTGGAGTTCTCCTGGAATTGGAGTTACAGACGGTTCTTAGCCGCCATGTGGGCGCTGGGGATCGAACCCGGGTCCTCTGTAAGAGCGTCGGCGCTCTTAACCGCTAGGCTATCTCTCCAGCCCCCACATCTGGTTTTATACAGCATTCTTGCAATGACAAAATGCTAGAGGGCAGGGTGGGGTGTTTATCACAGAGCGCTTACAGGGACAGAATTACTCTGGTTCTTATCTGTGGCAGTGGGCACAGTCATCTACAGATGTGGCCAAATGATACATGAAACAAGAAGTCTAAGCAGGACAAGTGGCTTGACTCAGTGTCCATGTCCTGGCTGTGAATACTGTCCTATAGTGTCCATGTCCTGGCTGTGAATACTGTCCTATAGTGTCCATATCCTGGCTGTGAATACTGTCCTATAGTGTCCATGTCCTGGCTGTGAGTACTGTCCTATAGTGTCCATGTCCTGGCTGTGAATACTGTCCTATAGTGTCCATGTCCTGGCTGTGAATACTGTCCTATAGTAATGCAAGAAGCAACCTTAACTGGGGACTGGGAGGTGGGGGCGGGTGCTGAAAAGGACACAAGGGCTCTTTCTGCATATAAAGCTGCATATAAACCCATGATTATATGACAAAAAAGTATAATTAAAAGTTTGACAGAGTGAGACACATCTGTATAGCTCCAGCTACTTAGAGAGACTGAGGCAGGAGGGTTGTTTGAACCCTCCAATTCAAGGCCAGTGGAGACAACCTAGCAAAGCCCCATTTTATAGAAAAGAGTTCAGTGAAAAAAACTTTCATCCCACTGACTGAAACAGTGAACTTCTGCTCAAAACAGTCAACTTCCTCGTAGAGAATATTGAGAAAGATTGAGAAAGAGATGAAAAGCATGTTTGGCAGAATGCATGAGCTCTGGTGGGGTGGGGGAATGGGGGGGGACACGGGTCTAGATTTGATAAAAAAAATAAAAATAAATTTATGTGAAAAAAAAAACCTTTCATCTGGGGCTGAGGAGATGGCTCAGTGGGTAAAGTGCTTACTGCACAAGCCTGAGAACTTGAACTCAGACCCCCAGCACCAACATAAAATCTGGGTAGAGCAGTGTCCATCTGTAGCCTAGCTCTGCAAGGACAGAGACCAGCAGATCTTTAGAGCTTACTGGTCACACTGTGTAGTTCGGTGAGACAGACCCTGTCACAAAAACTAAGGCAGAGAGAGATAGAGAAAAGACAATCAGCACTGACCTCTGGCCTCCACATACATTTGAAAATTCACATAGGTGCATCCCCATACGCATGAACCCCTATGTATATATACCACCCAGAGAAAACAAAAAACAAAAACCAGATATCTGAGTCCAAACTCATTCGGTGAACAGTTACTGAGCACATACATGGTCTAGGGTAGTCTGCCAGGTGCTAAAACCCAGAGACGAGGTCTCTGCCACACAACTTACACTACAGTGCCTCGAGGGGTGTGTGCAAAGTGTCTACCTATAGCACCTCTGGTTCACTGTAAAACAGCTTCTTAGCACATGCAAAATCTATGTCTGTCATACACTTCTCGGCTCAAGACCCCCCATCCTCATACCTGGGAGACTCTCCTTCCACGTGGACCATCTGCACTCCCACCTCCCCAACCTCATACCTGGGAGACTCTCCTTCCATGTGAACCGTCTGAGACTCTCCTTCCACATGGACCGTCTGCACTCCCGCCTCCCCATCCTCACACCTGGGAGACTCTCCTTCCATGTGGACCGTCTGCACTCCCGCCTCCCCATCCTCACACCTGGGAGACTCTCCTTCCACGTGGACCGTCTGCACTCCCGCCTCCCCATCCTCACACCTGGGAGACTCTCCTTCCACATGGACCGTCTGCACTCCCGCCTCCCCATCCTCACACCTGGGAGACTCTCCTTCCACGTGCACCATCTGCACTCCCACTTCCCCATCCACTCACCTGGGAGACTCTCCTTCCATGTGGACCATCTGCACTCCCACCTCCCCATCCTCTCACCTGGGAGAGTCTCCTTCCACGTGGACCATCTGCACTCCCACCTCCCCATCCTCACACCTGGGAAACTCTCTTTCCACGTGGACCGTCTGAGACTCTCCTTCCACGTGGACTGTCTGCACTACCACCTCCACATCCTCTCACCTGGGAGACTCTCCTTCCACGTGGACCTTCTGCACTCCCACCTCCACATCCTCTCACCTGGGAGACTCTCCTTCCACGTGGACCCTCTGAGACTCTCCTTCCATGTGGACCGTCCGCACTCCCGCCTGTCCTCTCCTTCCCAATATTTCAATGACAGTTCTGGTTTCCATAAGGTCCAAGACCAGAGGGTTTTCTGACTTGGAGTATAATTTGTTTAGGGAACACTGCTCCACATGCAAGCTGGAGACACATGACCGAAGGCGTCAAGACTCAAATCAGCAGCGTCAGATGCTGCTGCCCACTCTGTCAACCCCCTACATGTCTTTGGGGAGATCCCTCTGGGCTGGTTAGTTTTTATTGACAACCCGACCAACCCAGAGACACCTGTGAAAGGAAACTCAGTGAATGCACAGCCAACCGGGGCATGGTGGTGCACGCCTTTAATCCTAGCACTTGGGAGGCAGAGGCAGGAGGATCTTTGTGAGTTCAAGGCCAGCCTGGGACTACAGCGTGAGTTCCAGGACAGCTGGGCTACAGGGAGACCCTGTCTTGAAAAAGAAAAAAAAAAAAAAAAAAAAAGCACGCCTTGATCAGTTGGCCTGTGGCCAAGTCTGTGAGCGATTGTCTTGACAGACAATCGATGTCCATCCCACTATGGACGGAACTATCCCTAAGCAGGTAACCTGGGCTGTTAAGAAAGCTAGCTGAGGGCTCTTACAGAGGACCCGGGTTCAATCCCCAGCACCCACATGGCGGCCAAGAACTGTCTGAAACTCCAGTTCCAGGAGAACTCCAGTTCCAGGAGAACTCCAGTTCCAGGGGAATCCGACACCCTCTTCTGACCTCTGCGGCATTGAACGACACGGGTGCACAAACTCGCATGCAGACAGTACATTCATACACATACAGAAATAAATAAAATTTTTAAAAAAATAAAAAAAAAGAAAGCTAGCTGAGCCTGGCGTGGTGGTATGTGCCTTTAATTCCAGTGATGGGGTTCCTTCACATTCCTGCCCTGTCTCCCCTCAGTGATGGGCTGTGACCGGGAAGTGTTCGCCAAATAAACCCTTTCCTCCCCGAGTTTCCTTTGTTTGCAGAGTTTTATCATAGCAACAGAAATCAAACTAGAACACGTTTCAAAGTCTGCCTCCCCAGATTCTCTGTGTTTCCCATGTGGAATTTATAAGATCTGCTGCCAACTAACCCAGACCCTACAGACAGACACACCCTTTGGAGTAGATTCCTTCCCACAGTGCCCAGGCAGCCAGAATGGAAGAGCATTGAGGATAGTCCCCTTGCTATACAGTGTGATCCTTGTACCCACGCTGGTAGAAATGCAGGATCCTAGATCTGACTTCACTCAGACCGGATGAAGCAGAATCAGCACTCTAATCAGATATCCCAGGATACATGAGCTGACCAGATCACCCAGGATGCAGCATGCTGACCAGATCTCCCAGGATGCAGCATGCTGACCAGATCTCCCAGGATGCACGTGCTGACCAGTTCTCCCAGGATGCATGTGCTGACCAGGTCTCCCAGGATTCAGCATGCTGACCAGATCTCCCAGGATGCAGTATGCTGATCAGCTCTCCCAGGATGCAGCATGCTGACCAGATCTCCCAGGATGCAGCATGCTGACCAGATCTCCCAGGATGCAGCATGCTGACCAGATCTCCCAGGATGCATGTGCTGACCAGCTCTCCCAGGATGCACGTGCTGACCAGATCTCCCAGGATGCACGTGCTGACCAGCTCTCCCAGGATGCAGCATGCTGACCAGCTCTCCCAGGATGCACATCAATACTGAAATCTGAGAAGTAGGGAATTCTAGACCTTTTTTTTTTTTCAGACCCTTTTTTCCAGACCCCTCTTCATATCAGAAGATTTGTCTTATTGTGAAATACTTCAGGATAATAAAGAATGACCAAGACTTACATAAGTGACACTACAGCTATACTTGCAACCCCAGGGAGCCTCTCCCTGACCCCATTTTCATCTTACTCCTCTGACAGTCATGAACTAATTAGGTTTCTACTTCTTGCCCAGATTTTATACCTCTACAACCTATGTACGCAGTCTGTGGCATGTTTTGATTTTTTACACAAAGGCAAACCTTGCCATGCACACCTTCCTGCAACCAGCATGTCCGATTAAACAACATGCCTTTGGGATCTGTATCTGGTGACAGCTGTGGCTCTAATTCCTTCACTTAACCTGTGACATGGTGTCCTGAATATCAGCTGCCTACAGTTCCTCCACTCTCTAGTAGCAGACATTTCTGTGAATTTTCTTTCTTTTTAAAGTTTTTTATTTATTTACTTTTATTTTATATGTATGAATGTTCTGCCTGCATGTGTGTAAGTGCACCATGTGCGTACAAACCCTGAGAAGGCCAGAAGAGGGTGTTGGATCCTCTATAACTAGAGTTATAGATGGTTGCTACCTGCCATGTGGGTGCTGAGAACTGAACCCGAGTCCTCTGCAAGAGCAGCCAGTGCTCTTAACCACTGAGCCATCTCTCCATCCTCTTCTGTTGCTTCTAACTTTAAAAAATTCCTTTTTTAAAATATGTGTGTATATATGTATGTGGGCCTATATGTACCATTGTGTGTGTGCGTGCGTGTGTGTGCGTGTGTGTGTGTGTGTGTGTGTGTGTAAGTCAGAAAACAAGTTGTGGGAGTTGGTTTTCTCTTTCCACCATATGGGTCCCGAGGATCCAACACAATTCATGAGGCTTGGCAGCTAGTGCCCTTACCCGCTGTTTCTAACCTTCTAATAATAACATCCTTGAAGACAAGAGTGAGTGAATCCCTAGATTATATACCAGGGGTGGAACTGCAGGATCTGACATGTGCACTGTTATTTTTCCCACCTAGTGACAAATTTCCTTTCCACTTCACTCTGCTCTGAGGACTTCATGGGTTTTATTTGTTCCACACCTGAGCCAATACTCAGAATTGTTGGATACTGCTTTTTGCCACCATAAAGAGTACACACCTGTGTTTCTCGGTGATGTGGTTTTAAGTTGTATGCCCACACTAGCTCAGGACATTATTTTTTCTAAACTCAAAACTCACTGGCCATTTAGTGTCCCTTTTCTATGATCTGCCTATTTCAAATCTTTCACCCACACCTTTGTTGTGATTGGTCTTTTTCTAATTACTGTGTACAGTTTATATATTCTGAATCCAACTCTTTCTTAGTTATTGGTTACAGGAATCTTCATGATGGTTTCTTTTGTTTCTGGTGTCTTTGATCATGTCGAAAGCTGCAAGTATTAATATAAGTATGACCAATCTCTTCTTTTATACCTTTGTTGTTCTGACATATAAATTCTTCATCACCAAAAATGATGTCATACTTTCTCTTTCCCTGAAAAAGTTTCAAAGTTTGCTCTAAGATTATCTTTACCTAAATATATAAATGCCCACTTCTCACTGCCGACTTCAGGAGTGGGATCTGTACCTGTAATTTTTAACAAAAATACATTCCATTATCGATGCTGTTACAGCCAGCCGGAGAAACACTGACAGGCTCCTTTCTCACCCACTGGATGCCAATGCAAGGCACTTCCTCTACAAAACCCCAGAAACCATCCAAACTCTGTCTCCTACCTTGGGTGGGAAGAGAGTTCCGGAGACTTCAGATCTAGAGACTTAAGCTCCATCTGGTATCCAATCGAGTATCTGTGATTGAGTGTCCTTTACCATGTACCTAATAGATAGCTCTCCAAGCTCTCCTAACCCACACTGTGGCCCCAAGGGTCTCCATTCTTCCTATTGAACAGGTTTTCTCTATAGAGGACTGAAATCCATCACAGCTTCGTTTCCACCAGCTGGCCCTCCATCTACACCTTCATTTTTTCTAAACTTCCTCAGCATCACTTACGCCCCCAACCACCTGTCTAGTCTGGCTCTGCTTCCCCCCCCCCCCCCCCCGCCATCCCGTCCCTCCAGCCACACCGCCTTCTTCCATCTTCCTTCAACTTGCCAAGTTCCTTCTCCCCTTAGGATCTAGAGTGTCCTCTCCAGACTTTACCTTCTTCACCCCCCATTTCCCCAGGCTAGAAATTAGAGGGATCTGATCAATATTTTCCTCTCCACCAGAATTTAAGCCCCATGGTAGGTTCCTGTTGCTTCTGTTCAAGGCTGAATCCTCAGCTCCTGGCACAGAGTTGGTTCTTAGGAGGGATTTCTTGAACAATGGACAAATGAACCAACAAATGAGTGAATGACTGCCAGCCAGCCAGCAGTCTGGAGCCCTATAAAATGAATTAAAATAACTTCTCCAGGAAGCTCATTTCAGCTGTGTTCTAGTAGCTTCTCGCACACTGGGGGGTGTGAGACCATCTGCATTGCAGAATCGACTAAAGAAAGGACAAGGGCAAACACAGACCGTTCCCTGGACTTCTCTAGGGTCAGGTCTGGAGAGTCAAGACGTCCCTCACGCTGGGACTCGCACAGGTGGTTAAAGTGAACTGAGCTATATAGCATACACATGGACTTTGTTTTTGAGTCATACATAAAAATGCTATAAATGCTGCCTCAGGTTAATGTAAAAAGGTTGTTTCAGAGATTAATACAAAGCCAATAATAAGAATGAACACAAGAAAAAGCATGTGAGCTATCACACAGACCAAATGTCATTTCATGACTGTAATGGTTTGAATGACAAGTGCCCCCCCCATGGGCTCGCCTGTTGGACTGCCTGGTCCCCAGGTGGTGGGACTGTTTGAGGACGTCATGAAATCCTTAGGTGAGCTCTGGGGGCAGTCTATGAGAGTTCACCGCCTCCCTTCACTTCCTCAGAACTGCTTCCTACTTCTGGTTGAAGCTGTGACCTCTCTACTCCCTGCCCCTGCCCGCTGTTTGCTGCCAATGCTCCCAGCCACTCTGGACCGTTCTCCCTCTGGAGCTGGAAGCCAAAATAAACACTTTTTCCCCTGTAAGTTGCTTTTGGTCATGGTGTGTTATCTCAGCAACAGAAAAGTAACCAATACAATGGCCAAGTTGCTGTTCTCTAGGTCTCAGTGACCAAGCTGGGGTTCTATAGGTCTGCAGGTTGGTGGTTTTTACTAGAGACTGACTGACACTATAACATGAACAAGTCATTAACTGCAGCTGTCAAAGTATGCCCAACTGTTCTACTTAAGATCCTTGGGTTTGGGGGCTGAAGAGATAGCTCAGTGGTTAAGAGCACTGACTGCTCTTGCAGAGGACCTGGGTACGAGTTCCAGCACCCACATGGTGGCTAAGAACCATCATCCTTAACTCCAGGTCCAGGGGAATCTGATGCCCTCTTCTGACCTCTGCAGCATTGTACAACATGGGTACAGTCACACACATGCAGGCAATATACTCATACACAAATAAAAATTAAAATTTCTTTAAAAGATTCTTGTGTTTTATTACATATAAATTATAGCTTAGCACACAAAAAAATCTTGTTGAACAAAGAAAATATAGACCTCTGAAACAAAACTTAGCTAAACTAGTATGTATGATTTAGAAGAGTTACCTGTGCATAAAGCTTGCTGAGAATCATTTAACTCTGTCTAACCAACAAGTAACTGACTGCCTGACCTTTGGCAAGAAATATTCCCTTCCTGGGCTTCAGTGATGTCAACTCTATAACACGACTTAAGCAATGAATTAACAGCTAGGATAATCATGGCTCTTCCTGCTTGGTTTAATGAGAAAGGGCATGTGAAAGTGCTTCTGAAGGGTCTGGTTGAACACGGTAAATACTTAAACGGGGGCTGTGCATCTGCACCTCTTATCAAGAAGCCCTGCATCCGAGCCTCAATGACAGAGAAGAAGAAAAAATCTTCATGGAAAAAGTAGGAGGAAGCTAGAGTTTGGGACAACCTAAGATTTGTCACTCTGGGAACCCATCTGTCAGGGAAGGCCCGGAGAGGGCATTGGCTCCCCATGAGCTAGAGTTATGATGGTTGTTAGCTGTCTTGTGGGTGCTGGGCACTGAAACCTGGGTCTTTTGCAAGAGCAGCAGGCATTCCTCAGCACTGAGCCCTCTCTCCAGCCCCTGTGTCACTCTTTATGTTCTGTACCTAAAACCTGTAAACCAAACGAGCCAAAGACTTAGTAACCGGATTAGAAAAGGCATTTTAATTTTAAATCCATTTTAAATTTTACATGCACGGGGGCGCCACAGAAGAATAAAGATAAAAGTGTGAGAAAGAAGAAAAGAGAAAGGAGACCAGAGTCCATGGAAACAATTTCATTCTGGGACTTTGTAGCAAAGGGCAACAGATTGTGAAGTGGCTGGACAAGGGCCGTGCGCTTCTGTGATGGTGAACTGGGAAGATAACTGTCAGGGAAACCCATGGCAGAGGAAGGCCATGCAGTGAGGCTGGTTTATGCAGACTCATCTGGCACCTTCTCTGTGTTGAAAACAGCTCTCCTCTTGGTGCTGGGGAGGGAGGGTACACTCACACAGGGCCGTGCATGTCCTTCCTTCAGTCAAGGCAGGGAGGGAGCTCCTGTGCTTGCTTTTTCTCAATTACCTTCAGCTCAAAATAGTTTTTATAACAATGTGGCATACTTTGATCCTTTCATAGTCAATAGCAGTATGTCAAAAATACAGTCCATGTCAAAAATACAGTCTGAAACACAAAAATAGCTTGTAGAACTAACATGACTTGATATAACTCAGAAAAGGGAGATGGCCCTGGGCTACTTTTTCTGTGTTGTATTCTAAGTTCCTGGACCCATTAGGTCTGCTCTGTGCTATGCTCTGTGCTCCTCCAAGCACACTCAGAGCACGCCATGGGGAGAGGCAGATAGCTCTTTTGTGATGCTTTTTCCTTAAAAGCAAAGCTTAAAAGCTTTACCTTAAAAACCAAGCTACTATTCCAGAATGTTTTCCAATATGTTTACTCTCTAAGCTGCTCTGACTTGGAAGCTGTCTCTGAAAGAAAATAAAACTATGAAACTGAAGGCACTCAAGGTGGAGAGAGAAGACAGTTCTTTAAGGAAGTAAACAGAACAGCCGACCGTGAGAATGCACAGAAGGCAAAGGTATTAAAATGAAGAGCACGTATTTCTGTAAGAGACAAGAAAGGGCCAGCCATTTTCTAAGGTCAAAATGGGATTTACAGAAAGGAGTGCTGGCTAAGGGGAATTTGGAGCAGGGCAGACCCAACAATGGCCTTCTGCTCTTACAAGGCGTCTCGGTGCGTGATCACTGTTCACACTGTGTCCTGTCCTTATGGTGTTCTGTACTGTACTTTGAGTTGAGGTGAATGCCAAAAATGGGTTGCCGGTCCTTGAGGAATATAAAATTGGAAACAGTAGGACTCAGCTGGCCGAAGGATTCCCGTCTTAGCAATGGCATAACCTCCTTAGGGAAGACGGTTGCTTCTGGTGGTTATTCCCACAGGGCTACAGAGTTCAACTCTGAGCAGGGCATTCAGAAAGGGGCCAGGCTGTCTTCACTGACACGGAGACTATCTTCTTGCCTGTTTTTAGGTCACACGGGGCAGTAACAAATGGTCTTCTTCATGTGCCCCAGTCAGCAGAATCCTTGACCCTGTGTCACCTGGAGAGACCTGCCTTCGTCCTTCAACTCCAGCCACCTCCCTCCCTGCCACTTCATTGCTCCTGAGCCTTCTAACATGACCTCAGTACTAGTAACTCCCCACATCAACCCCGGACTCAGATCTTTTTCCTCACCTAAAAATGACAATGTCCACCTGCTGGACACAGTTTCAAGACACCTTAGCCATGCTCCAAACACAGCACATCCCAGATCAGACACTCTCCTGGCCCCATTAGCAGGACTGCCACCCTCTGTCCTGCCACTTAAAGTCCCTCCTACATCCCCTTTCACATCAGCACCTAACTAGTCACCAAGCTCTGCTATGGTCTATACCCAGTATCAACTCCTGAAAACTGTGTCCTCATGTCTGTGCATTTCTCTTTCCTGCTTTGAAGAGACAGCACACTGGCCTGCTTCAAAACTCAGTGTATGCAAGCACTGGAGACAAAGATCTCCCTTCTGCCCTCACTTATTGTCCTCGTAGGCAACCTGGACTGCTTCTTATCTTCCCCCCAGAAATGTACACATTCACAAAGACAGAAGTACATCTTCACCTTTCCCCTTCTTTCTTGATGCTCTTATTAGCGTGTGTATACATGTAAGGGGGATGTGTACGCTGCAGCATATGTATAGAGGCCAGAGGAAACTCTGTGGAGTAGGTTCTCTCCTTCCTTCTTTACATGGTCTCCAGGCTCATACAGCAAGTGCCTTCAACTGCTGAGCCATCCTGCCAATCCTCCCCTGGGTTTTCTGTATGTGTGCCCATGTGTGGTGTGTGGACATGTGTCTATGTATGTTCACATGTCTTGGGTGCATGCGGAGGGCACGGTTGGTGTCAGGTGTCTTCCTCAATCACTCTCATCTTTAGATTGAGGCAGGGTCTCTCCCTTGAACCCAGAGCTCACAGATTTGGCTAGTCCAGGTAGCTAGCTTGTTCTAGGGTCCCTTGTCTTGACCTCCTGTGTACTGGGATTATAGGTAAACTGCTGTGCCTGGCACCTGAAATCTGCTTGTGGAGCAAGTGCTTTACCCACTGAGCCACACTCCCCATCAGGTCTCTGATCCTCATATTAACATCTGTGGGTTTGATGACCATAGTTTGAAAATATTCCAAATTAAAATTTGGGGGAGCCTTAGTATTGAACATGTATACCCCCTTTTCTCTTGTTGTCATCTCCTAAACAATACAGTACAGTAACTACATGGCATTTACATGGGTATTATGAGTCATGTCAAGATGATGTGACGAACAGGGAAGGATGACGTCATTTTATACAAGGCATGGATATTGGTATCGCCTGGAATGTGAAGGTCCACATCTGCTGGAAAATGAGCCAGAATGACGTGCATAATCCTGCTCATTGTCTGTTATTAGGTGTGAATTGGCAACTTTCCCTCCTCAGTACCAGCATGGCTCCTGTGTTCTCCTGTAGGATGACAGCATTCCACTGAATGACATGTAATGGTTTATCTAGCCAGTACTCCCACTAGTCAGTGCTTTCCAGTATTTTCAGTATTTTTCCACATCTTCTTATGACCAACAATGCTGCAGCATGTAACCTCGCTCATGATGCTTTGCACACCAGCTTTCTATGGACTCCCGCAGTGCCTTTCAGAGTCTTGCCCTCTCTCTGTTTTGTCTCTACTGTCTCTGCCTTAGGCTTAGCTCAGACCTGTACTGTTACAGAAGCCTCTGGACCAGCCTCTCTGCTCTCACTCCCTTAACTTATACCTATTTAGTGGGCAGTGCCTATATGCCAGGCACTGGATTAAAATGGAGAACAAATTAAAAAAAAAAAAAAAGGAAAAAAGGCAGACTTGTCCCACAAATCCTTGCCTGTCTCGCAGTGCTGGGGGCTGGGGATCCTATCAAGACATCAACCCTTTCTTCTCTGCGATCGCAGTAGAGAAGTGGCGGCAGGAGCCACAGGGATGAAGACAAACGCACACATTTCCACATTATCTGTGCTTTGTTGGCAAAACAGGTTCTCCAGCCAAATGGGCTTCCTACTGCTTCCCCAGAGTTCAGGCCTTAAACAACCCTATGGGAGAGAGAGTCGGACGTGTAGAGGGACAGATGGTCACTCAGGTGGTAGCCAGGGGACTTGCTGTCAAGTTCCCACAGAAGATAGATAGACAGGCCTCTATATCAGTCTCTAGAAGACTAGGTAGTTTTTTCCAGATGGAAACAGAAGGCAAGATAAAGCACGGGCCCTGTAGTGGCATATCTCAGGAGAGGGGGGCAAGGGAGAGGGGATATAAGCTGCACAGCCATCTCCTTTTGGGGGAGTGACTTCGGTGTCAAGAACTTCCCACACAGAATAAACCCTGATCCAGATCTTTCTCTTCACCTGCAAACTACAACCTCCAGCTGATGAACACAGTTCCATGGAAACCCCAGCAGCACCCAAACATAACAAGCCCCAAGTCAGACTCTCTCCTGCCTGCATTAGCAAGACTGCCACACTTTGTTCAGTCACCCAAGTTTCCAACTATCTCCTACTTTTTTTCATGAAAACACAAGAGGAAAGGGATAGAATGTCCCTGAATTGTAAACCCAAAACCTTGCGACCCAGCACTCTATTTTCAAATAAAGTGGCCTTTTGTCAGGAGCATGCAGTCTTTCAACGCTTGCTGAGCCATCTCTCCAGCCCCAAAAGTAACATATATATATATATGCAAAAAATAGTCCTCAGTACTATGCCTTGGTGACAAATTGTTTCAAATACATGGCAATTTTCCTCAAAAAGTAAAAAAGTAGAGGGCTGGAAGATGGCCTAGTGGTTAAGAGCACCGACTGCTCTTGCAGAGGACCCGGGTTCGATCCCCAGCACCCACATGGCAGCTGAGAACTGTCTTTAACTCCAGTTCTAGGGGAATCCGACACCCTCTTCTGACCTCTGCGGCACTGCAGGACATGTAGGTGCACAAACCTACATGCAGACAGTACATTCAAATGTTCAAACTTTCCCTGCCCTCCTGGTGACATCCTCTTAGGGTCACTATCTTTCTGACAGCCTCCTTTGCTTTCTCCCGTAGACTGAGCTGTAAAACTTCTGTGCAGAAATGTTGTCTCCTATTATGATAAGTCACAGCCTGGAACCAAGGTCATGAATTTGGAAAAGCAAGGATCACCTTAGCAAGTCACGCCCCTGGCCTTCCCCACAGGCCTCGCTTCTCAGAAGTGCGCCATGACTTCTCAGTCAGCACATTTATCAGTTCTCATCCCCAAGGCTCTGCTGTGCCAGTCTCCTTTACCCAGATTCCTGGCTCCCACCACTAGAAATTCTCAATGCATAGATTCTGTGCTGGATAGCTTTAGTGTCCACTTGACAAACCTGGGTTGAGGGAGCCTCAATTGGGGAATTGCCTCCATTGGACTGGCCTGTGGCCATGTCTGTGAGATATTTTCTTGATTGTTGAATGATGTGGGAGGGTTCAGCCCCCTGTGGATGGTGCCGCCCCTGGGCAGGTGGTCATGTGTTGCATAAGAAAGCAGGCTGAGGGCTGGAGAGATGGCTCAGCGATTAAGAGCACTGACTGCTCTTGCAGAGGACCTGGGTTCTATTCCCAGTACCCACATGGCAGCTAAGAAAAGTCTTAGGCCGGGCATGGTGGCACACAACTTTAATCCCAGCACTCAGGAGGCAGAGGCAGGTGGATCTCTGTGAGTTCAAGGCCAGCCTGGCCTACATAGTGAGCACCAGGCCAGCTGGGACTAAAGGGAGACCCTGTCTCAAAAAGACTGGAAAAAAAAAGAAAGTAGGCTGAGCATGTATCCCGGGAGCAAGCCAGTAAGCAGCACTTCTCTGTGGCCTGTGCTTCAGCTCCTGCCTCCAGGTTCCTGCTCTGAGTTTCTACCTTAGGCTCCCTAAATGATGAACTGACTCAGGAGATGTGAGCCGAATAAACCCTTTCCTCCCCAAGTTTGTATCAGTCAGAGTGTTTTGTCACAGGAATTGAAGAGAAACTAGAACAGATTTCATAAATGTGTGTATGACTGAGCAGCCTAAACATGGAATTGGTTCATAAAGAAACATCTTTCTAACAGGCTTTCCAAAGAAGTAACCTCTGGCTCCAGGCAGAATCACATTTCAAGTCTGCCCCAAGTCTGGGGAGCAGCCGTTGGCCTGACTCACCCATTCCTACATGGCGATGGGTAAAGTCGGCTCTCAACTGAGGAAGCATTGCTTGGCTGCTCACCAGGGCCCGGACACTCAATCTCAGGTTGCTACTGCTGTTTTCAGAGGGTTCCCAGCCGTCCTGTCCTGCCCCGGTTTATGTACTGAGAGGCTTGTAGTCTACAGAGGAAAGTGTTCTTAGTGGGAACTAACTCACCAGAGTTCAAATGCTGAAGGTCTCGGGTTATCTCTGAACCACGATGCCCAGCCCTGCCCCTTGCCCCATGTTGGTGGCTGCAACCCTGAGTCTCCTCCCTCCCCTACAGCCCTTTGCCAGTTGCTCCATGAAATGAGCATTAACTGAAATCTTCAAAATTTCAGATCAAAGCAACAATGAATTCTCCGTCAGTCAAGAGGCAACTCACGGGCGGGAGGGGAGTGGCTCTGAAATCAGCAGCCACTCCTCTGGGCACTTTTCCTTCGGGGTGCACTGGGAACTGGCAATCATGATTAGCCCTCTGTCCAGTGCATCTTTTACATTTCCCATGAAGAGTCTTAAAGCTATCAATGACTCCCACTGGGTAACAGAAAGCTCAGATCCCTCAGCTGAGCATACAAGGGCTTTGTGATCATTCTGTGCATGTTTCACAACGGGTGGTTACAACGGCCTTTCTTAACGTTTGTCACACGTGAGAATCATCTAGAGCTTGTGACCTAGACTTCAGGATTTTGGAGGACCATGAAGACATCTGTGCATTTTTCATAGGTGAATACCATGTGCAGGCCAAGCTATAGATGGCATTGCTGGGACACACCTTCATGGATGTGAGCCTTTGCTCTGCCATTTGGCAGTGCTCAAAGCAGCCTTCACACCCCTCCCTGCCTGACCCAGGCTCCTCCAATGTTGTGCTCACCAATTCTCTTTCCCTCTGGTTGCAGCGTGCACTTCCTCCATTTTGTCCAGCTCCCTGGGAGCTAGCTCCCTGTGGGCAGGCCTTCTAAACGGCCCTCTTTCATCCTGTCCAGAGTCCCTTGGGATGGATGCCAGGCCCAAGTTGGTTCTTGGGCTTCCCGGGAGATTGTAACCCTGCCCTTCCCCTGCTCTTCACTTCCCCAAAGCACTGGGAAGAGTTGCCTTCCATGAACAGTTGTCAGGGTGGGTTGACCAAGCATTTCCTGTTTTGAAGACAACCCCATTCCCGTACCTGGATGTCTTTGATTTCTCTAGAGAGCTGAGCTCCCCTCCCTTACAGAAGCATCTTTGTCATTCATAGATTTATTCATCCAATAAATATTATCACATGCTGTGACAAAGGCCTGGGGTTCTGGAATATACAGAAAAGCACAGTACTACCCTAAGGCATTTAGATTCTATGGACATATTAGTTATTTTATAGCTAGTATTATAATTTCATGTGTATTGTATTTGTTTTTCATCCACGTATTACTTGATATTGAAGGGTAAAGAAAACATCTTTCCTCAAACATAGTACACAGCTGGTCCATGGAAGGCATTCTGGGAAGGGTTACTGAATCGACCCTTCATGGTGCCTGTCTAGTCTGTTAGTACTTGCCTGAGTAACAGCACAGGTGTGGCTATCTGCCTGTGAGCTGTTAAGTTCCCTACGAAAGGAACGGCTTTATTCATCATGCCTGACACAAGGCTTGACTAGAGTAGGTGCCCGATGAATACTGCCATCTAAGACATCATTAGGAACAGAATTCATTTTCTCAAACTCCCATGCCCGTTCCCATTTGAAGACACAGTGACCAAGAGCCCACAGTGAAACACTGCTTCTTTTACTTACTTACAGGTTGACCTGCGACTCTAGCTCAGGGTCTTTTGTTGGCCATGCCTGAAGGGGCTGGATCCCAAAGGAGAGAGATGACTTTGCTTTCCAGAGAAGGGTTTGGGCCAGTTGACTCCCACAGGATCCCTTGGTCAGAGGATCCATCAGGGGGCCTGGAGGCTGAGGTGCTGTGCTGAAACAGAAGATGGGAAAGGCACTGAGAACCAGAGACCAGCACAAGCTTGCCACAGCCTGATGGAGGAGGACGCCACGGCGGGGCAGATCCCAGGTGCCCCCAAGGCTACACCACAACCTGCTTATGCTGCTCAGGAACCTGGGTGTGGAGGCACTGCCCAGGATTCATCCGAATTCCCTAACGCCCTCCAACTATGATCATGGTACCCAGAAAGTCAAGGTAAATGGATCTTGCTATGGTTTGGATCTTATTTGAGTGTATCCCCCAAGGGTTCGTGTGTTGAAATTTAATTTAAAGTATTAAGAAAGTAGAAACAGTATAACTATAGTGTTTCCTTTGGGAAGTGGTTAAGATAAGGTCACTAACATTGGGCATGCATGGGCCAGTCCTAGTTGCAGCAGAAAAGTAAAGACCAGAGGCATGCACAAAACAACCCCCCACATACACACGCACCACACACACACACACACACACACACACACGCCTGGCACCATCTCAGGGCTCTACCAGCAAGAAGGCTATCATCAGAAGCAGCCCCTCACACTCTGATCGGAACTGTAAGCCAGCACAAACCTTTTCTTTGATAAAGTTACCCAGCCGCCAATATTTTGTTCTAGTAATAAATAATACAGATCTGAACACCAGCAAGTACTTAAACAGTTACAATCTCATTTAAATGAAAGGCAGTAGTGACTGAGCAGGAAAAACTATGCCTAGAATACTTTTGGAGACTGATAGGAGTGGGATCTAAAGCCATCACTGTAACTGTCCAGTAGAACTCAGTTTATCTAATTCAAAACAGCCATGAATAGCTATAAAAGGGCTCGTCTAGCAATAAAACCAGAAATAAAAAGAACCAGACTGTACAACTTGGGAGGAAGGGCACTGAATGTAAGTAGTAAATGCCTGTTGAACTGACAAGTGGGTCATCACAGGACAGATGAAGAAATGCATTTCTGAGATGTGCCTGCTCTTTCCATGATGGCGAGTGGAGGACACTGGGACAGGTGAGTCTGAGATGGAGGGGCTACTCTGACAGGAAGGGAGCATCCACGTTCCTTCTGATTGGAAAGGTTTTCAGAGCCAATTAGCAGCATTTCCACTCACCTTGACCTCAAGTGACAGACAGACAAGCCAACCAAATCCAATTACTTGGAAATGGAAAAATAAAAATAAAAAGTGAGAACATGCCATTCAGGGTAACTTGAATCTGTGTTCTGGGGCCATAGTCACTCATGTTTGGTACCAAAATCAACCACTTTCTTAATTAAAAACAAAAACAAAGAGCAATCTTAAATGACATTTGGTCAAGAGGTGTTCTTTATATCTTTTTTTGGAAAGACCATGACAAGGCAAAAGGCAGGAGGCCTTGCGGTTTGGGACAGGGCCATCTGCGGAGGGGTCTCCACAGGGAGCTGTGTGGCTGATGGCCAAGGAAAACGACTCCACTCCACTGGGTATTTGGAATCAGACAAGCATTGTCCACACCAAGCTGCTCCAGGAATGCCAAGCAGGCCCAAGACTGAAGCATCCTAAAACCCAGAAGCCACTCTGATGACCTATGCCCAACACAGAAGGGCCCACCTGACCCCACCTGTCCCTGCAACCCTTCTCTCACTAAGTCCCCTGGCATTCCTTCTTTGCAAGAGATCACTCAGTCCTCCTCCTTGCGTTCCTAGGCTAGAGAAGCCACCTGATGCACTCTTCATCTTCAAGTCCACTAACCCTGCCTGCTTACCTTATAGCAGCTAAGTAGACCTCAAAGGCTCAAGCTTTTCACCTGTGGCAGAAGGCAAAGAGTTGTTTTGGCACATGATCAGTTCATGTGTGTATATGTGCAGGCCAGAGGGTGATATGGCTTGTCTTTCTCAACTGCTATCCAACTTAATTTTTGAGACAGAGTCTCCTGCTGAGCCCAAAGCTGACTGGCCAGACTGGATGGCCAGCGAGCTCCAAGGGTTCTCCATCTCTACCTCCCCAGTGCTGGGATTACAGACACACACTGTAAGGGGCACTGGGTATCCAAACTTGGGTCCTCATGCACTTTACCGACTGAGCCATGTCCCCAGCCCAGTCTGTTATTCTTTAAAGGCCCCCAACATCTGACACTAAAACAAGGAATAAATAAATAATAAAGCAGAGCTTTGGGGTGAGAGATGTATTTTCTCCTAAACATTTGAGATTTCTTTCAAGTACTTGCATACAGAAGATTTACAGTGCTCTCCAAGCCCCAGTAAGGGTGCAGAGGAACAGGAGGGAGCCTGTGAGGCTTCTGGCAAAGTCCTATGGAGGGACAAGTGACTGAAGCTGGATTGTTCGGCCAAGTGGCCACTGAGCAACTGAAATGTGGACAGTCCAAAGTGAGCTGTGATAAGTGCAATGTCTATGTAGTTCTGGACAACTTAGTACAAACGAAACACATAAAACCTGTCATTGAGCCGGGCATGGTGGCGCATGCCTTTAATCCCAGCACTCGGGAGGTAGAGGTAGGTGGATCTCTGTGAGTTCAAGGCCAGCCTGGTCTACAGAGTGAGTTCCAGGACAGCTGGGACTAACAGGGAGACTCTGCCTCAAAAATACTAAAAAAAGGAAAAAAGAAAAAAAACCTGTCATTGATCTTCCAGTGCACTGATTAAATGCTAAATTATTAGAGTGTAGAGGTGTGTGTGTGTGCGTGTGTGTGTGTGTGTGTGTGTGTATGTGTATGTGTGTTTGTATGCTATATGCATGTGTATTTCTGTGTGTACAACTGTGCAGGTGCACATGCATCTGTATGCATGTGTGTGTAGGCCAGACTCCGATGCTGGACGTCTCCCTCTACTGCTTCCTCCTTATGTTCTGAGACAGACTCTCTCACTTAACCCAAAGCTCAGGGATTTAGCCAGACAAACTGATCAGCACACCCCTGGGATCTTCCTGTCTCTACCTCCCAGTGCTGGGATTACAGGCATGCCCTGCTGCATTCACCTGGCCTTTTCCTGGTGTGGAGAATCTGAACTCAGGTCCTCATGCTTGGACAGCAAGCCCTTTGCCGAAGGAGCCAGCCCTAGAATTCCTTTTAATGTGGTTAGGAGAAAATGCAAAATTACATACGTAGCTCACTTTATGCTTTGGACAGCACTTCTCAACCAAAATGATATTGTAAAGTCATTTCCATCTGAGATAAGGGGTGGCCTGCTCGTATTCCTGCAGCTTTGGTCCCCAGCTGAGGGTCTCAGGGTCAGCAACGATGACTGCGGGTGCTTAGAGCTTTTTGCTCACAGACAGGCAGCTGCGAGCATGATGTCTGCATGTCTGAGAGGCAGCAGCCCTGTGGGTGCCAAGGTTCGGTGAGAGGGTGGAGGCGAGCACAGAGATGGCAGACAGTTCTGAGGGCACCCGAGGGGAGGGCTGGTGTCTGCAGCCTTCCCTCCTGTTAACAGTCTGGCTTCGGTGGCAAATTTGCAGGTCTGTACACAACAAAGATGCTTGGGACACTGGTGGTGGTTTGAATGAGAAACGTTCCCTACAGCTTCAAGTATTTGAATGCCTGGTACCCAGTTGGTGGTGCTGTTTGGGGATGGTCATGGAATATTTAAGGGGTGTATCCTTGCTGGGGGAAGCATATGCCCCCTCAGAGGGGGGCAACCTTTGGGAAGGCATAGCTTCACCCCACTTCTGGTTTGCTGTCTGTCTTGTGTTTCTGGTTGAAGAGGTGAGCTCTCAGTGTTTGGGTCCTGCCGTCACAGATGTCATGTGCTGCTACGCTCCCCACTGTGATGGACTCTTAGCCCTCTAGAACCTTCAGCCAAAAATCAACTCTTCTGCAAGTTGCCTTTGGATATGGTGTTTCATCACAGCAACAGAAAAGTAACTAATACAGCATTCGAGGTTCTGTGATTATTCTCCTATGGACACCTGAGGTTTTAGGCATCTTTCTTCTTTTTATAATTTTTTTTATTTATTTTTTGTTCGTGTATGAATGTACTGTCTGCATGTAGGTTTGTGCACCCGTCGTGCAATGCCACGGAGGTCAGAAGAGGGTCTCGGATTCCCCTGGAACTGGAGTTCTCCTGGAGTTGGAGTTACAGAGGGTTCTTAGCTGCCATGTGGGTGCTGGGGATCGAACCTGGGTCCTCTGCAAGAGCAGTAGGTGCTCTTAACTGCTAGGCTATCTCTCCAGCCCTGGTTTTAGGCTGAATTTTGATTTCCACATTGATATATACAGCTGCAACCCAGATACGCAGTGTCACAGGAAGAGATAAATTCCCACATTAACTGACTCTTTATTTTTAAATTTTATACTCAGATTATTCAGCATGATACTTTCTAGCCTCTTAAAGATATGTTGTTGTTGTTGTTGTTGTTGTTGTTGTTGTTTTTCTTTTGAGACAGGGTTTCCCTGTAGCCCCAGCTGTCCTGGAACTCACTATGTAGACCAGGCTGGCCTTGAAGTTACAGAGATCCACCTGCCTCTGCCTCCCGAGTGCTGGGATTAAAGGCGTGTGAGTGTACTGCCTGAAGTGCACCCATGTCATGCAATGCCCATGTAGGTCAGAAGAGGGCATCAGATCTCCTGGAACTGGAGTTATGGATGGTTGTGAGCTGCCACGTGGGTGCTGGGAACCAAACCTGGGTCCTCTGCAACAGTAGCCAGTGCTCTTAACCACTGAGCCATCTCCCCAGCCCTTCTTAAAAATCCTTTTTATAAACTCTGAATGGCAGCTCTTTCCAACCTTCCCAGTTTGTATCTTTTTTTTTTTAATATTTTTTATTATTAATTTTATTTATTTCTGTATGTGTATGAATGTACTGTCTGCATGCAGGTCTGTGCACCCATGTCGTGCAATGCCGCGGAGGTCAGAAGAGGGTCTCAGATTCCCCTGGAACTGGAGTTCTCCTGGAATTGGAGTTTCAGACGGTTCTCAGCCGCCATGTGGGTGCTGGGGATCGAACCCGGGTCCTCTGTAAGAGCGGTCGGCGCTCTTAACCGCTAGGCCATCTCTCCAGCCCCCCAGTTTGTATCTTTTTATCCTAACTTTACCAGTGAGAATTGTTTTTCATATTCCATTCAATTCTTCACTTTCAAATTGATTTTGTCTTGCCACTGTTCATTTTAACCCGTTGACTTATCTTTTGTAGTCTTAACTTTCCAATTTAGAAAGTATATGTTCCCCTTAACCTTTGAATGTATTTTATCATTATTGTATAAGTATTTAAAATACTTTGAAGTTAAACAACTTCTTGGAAAAGTGGCAGAACAAGTAGTCATTTGCATAACTCCTTGGAACTCATGCAAATAATCAAAAAATAGCCCAAGAGAAGAAAATGTATTGAAATAAGAGAATGGCCAAGGTCTACACTGCAACTCTGGAGACTTCCTGTACACAGTTACATGTATACACAGGGAGAGAGACATGGGAATTGAGCCCATCTTATGCAACGTGCAGGAAATAAGCAAGAATGTTCTGGGACCTGCTCGCATCTGACCTGGAGGGATAAGGACTGACAGGTGGCATAGGTAAGACTGGGCAGTGGATGGGGCTGGAGACATGCTGGAGAGATGGCTCAGTGGTTAGGAGCACTGGCTGTTCTTCCAGAGGATCTGGGTTTGGCTCCCAGGACCCACATAGCAGCCAACAACCATTCATAACTCATCTGATGCTCTCTTCTGGTCTCTGCGGACATTATATGACACAGGTGCACTTACATATGTGCAGGAAACACTCTTGTGCACATAAAAAATAAAATTGAATGAAATATTTTAAAAGACTGGACAAAGGCATCCTCCTTACACTGACCCTGCTGCTAGGAGGTGGTCTCAGTAGAGGAAAGGCTGGGCAAAAGATAAGTACAGCTTAGACTGGGGGCTTATGAAAGTGTACATGAGCCCACCCAAAGAAGGACCTGTCGGTCATGGAAAACCCCACTATCTGCTATCTGCTAAGGGGAGCTAACTACCAAGAGAAAGCCTGACAGAGCCAGCACCCTGCCTTTGAAGCATCCCGCCACTCGTCTCTTCTGGCCTGTTCTCTTCATGCACTCTTCAGCTCACAAAAGGTCAAATGGTTTTTGAGATAAAGCTCAGACAATGGGCAGAACAGTAGTCCATCACAGAGGTGCCTTCTGGGGGAGTGTCTGAGAGAGAGAGAGAGAGAGAGAGAGAGAGAGAGAGAGAGAGAGAGAGAAAGAGAGAGAGAGAGAGAGATAGAGAGAGAGGGTGGTCCTGAGCGAACCACTGGGGAGGGTGCTTCTGCCCATATGTGGTTCTTATTAGACTGAGGAGACAGGACACAGTTGGCCACTGTCCCTTCGCAAGCCCTCTGGATGCCTCAAGGCTCAGTATCATGGGTCTAAAGTGATGGAGGTGAAGAGAAACATGGCTTTCTTCACAGTCAGCCTCTGCTGATGACCATCAAGAAGCGACAGCAGTCTGTGAGCTCCAGAAGGTTCTATGATGGGTACGGTCAGGCCTGGTGAGTCTCCAAGATGTGGATGGCAAATGGCATCATAGAAGAAGACAACTGCAACGCAGAGGTGCACCCACTGGTGACAGGCAGGGTCCCTACTTATACAGAACAGTACAATCTCAGTTCTGCTCCTCCAGCCTGGAACGTGCCTCACCTCACTCATCACTGACCTTCAGCCACGTTCCACAAGGAGACTGATGAACCACAGGGAGCCACACCCATCTACAAGCATCTGTGATCTTGCACACTCTGCTCTGCAGGAAACCTTAACTCAAGCATTGATCAGCATCAAGCCAAGCATGCCTGTCTTCAAGCCGAGCTTCTGAGGTGTGGCCTAACAGGGGGAGTGAGCAGTATTCCCTGAAGAGCCGACTGGGCAGCAGTAGACGAATCACGAATGGACGCTGGCCAAATCCCCCCCACCCCCCGCTCCCTCGTTACTCTTCATTCTGGAGCCTTCTCATCCATGGCATTCAGCCCTGTCTAAAGCTTCTCTTTGTTTACTGGAGCATTGTCTATCTCATGCTGCAGAATGTCAGCTCTATAGGGCCAGGATTTCTATCTGCCTGTTCCCAGGGTTTCCTGGCCCTAGCACACAAGGGGGTGTGTGAAGAACCTGCCCAAAGAATAGACGACCAGGTAGATGCCAAAAGCATAGAACACTCCATCTAGAATATGGAGAACAGGCTGGGATGCTTGGGTCTTTCTCCAAAGAGATTACCTGTGGCTTCCATCAGATGCTGCTGCACTGCCCTCATCGGTCTCCAACAGGGAGCTTCTTTGTGAGGCCTGTGGTGGAAGCACAGAGCAAAGACAGTCCATCTGTGTGTGACACACACATCTGGGCTTGATGTGTAGAATAGACACACACTTAACAGCTAGCAGTGCTTCCAGACACTTTTCTCTCTGGTCACAACACAAGGTGGCCACTCATGTCCTCAGTTCCATCTGTGCTGTGGGGGTCACTTTTTATACCTGAAAAGTCCATGGCAGGCATTCATCTGAGGGGGAGGGGCCCCTGGTACTTCCTCACCCAGTGAGATAGCACAGCTGCCCCCTCCCTTTACAAGGAGCCTTTGACTAGAGAGCCACCAGCCTTCCATCCATGTGTCCAAGCTGTCTTTGCTATGATGGGAGAGAGATGCTGCCTGGCACACATGTGGAGTGACTTGCTCCACGGCCTCCTCCACACTGCAAGGGTTGGAAAGGCCACACTGAAATGGCATCTACTTCTTTGCAGTTAAGAGTTCAGGGTGTGATTTAGATTCCACTATCAGAGGTGATCCTGAGAGTCTCTGGAATTGAGCCAGGCAAGCAAGAGAGGGGGCACAAGGCATTTGGTTTGTAGATGATGACAGGGGTCTGTGGGTCTATGGAGTCAGCTGCTTCTTGATTCTGCAGGTTTCTGAGCTGTGGAAACAACTTTGGGGCTCAAAGTGGAGTGGTCAGTGAGGTTCTGGAGTTGGAGAAGCAGCAGTTTCCAGCCACAGAAGCCGCTTCTGGCTTCTCGACTGAGCTCTCAGTTGTCATCGCATTTAGTACTGAGAAATCAAATCCAGGACTTTGTACGTGTAAGGAAACTGCTAGGCCACTGTCCTGCGTCCCTCCCTCCCTCCCTCCTTACTAGCCTCTTGCTCTAAAGTAAATCTATCTGACGATGACAGAGAGCTCAGAGCTAGTTCCAGTTCTCTATAAACTCTATACACGTCTCTATCAGTATGAAATCCCCTGTTTATACTGGAAAGAGTGGATTCTGTTGCTGCAATACATGACTGCTGCTATGGCCTTTAGAGTGCCTGTCAGATTGGACTGTGAATTTAGCAGCTGATGTGACTCTGTCCCAAGTGAGAGCAGGCCACACACTTCTTCCAGTGCAAACAACGTTCAGTCTCCTGTGGGCCCCAGAAAGGGACTGTGCACTTAAATTTTTTAACTTATTTTTATTTTACGTGTATAAATGTCTTGCCTGCATGTATATAAGTACAATGTGTGCAATGTCCTTAGAGCCCAGAAGAGGGAGTTGAATCCCCTGGAACTGGAATTACAGATGGTTGTTAGCCACCATGTAGGTGCTGGGAACTGAACCCAGGTCTTCTGCAAGAGCAGCCAGTGCTCTAAACTGCTGAGCCATCTCTCCAGCCCCAGGACAGTATACTTTTACTGGAATAGCAAGAATGCTGCCTTTGGAATATAAAAGAGACCTTGCTTGCCCAGCATGGTGGCGCATGCCTTTAATCCTAGCACTCGGGAGGCAGAGGCAGGCGGATCTCTGTGAGTTCAAGGCCAGCCTGGTCTACAGAGCGAGTTCCAGGACAGCTGGAGCTACAGGGAGACCCTGTCTCACCTTGCTTAAAGCACTAAGGACTTCTCCTGGGACATCAGAGAAGCGCTGACCAGCAACCAAAAGCCCAGCACATGACCTTCCAAGACTCCCAGGTCAGGGGACACTGTCTGCTCTGCTCTTGATAACCTGCCAAAGGTTGTTTTAAGTATTTTCAAGTCTTCTGTTGAAAACGGTTAGATCCAAAATTGTACTGACAACATGAACTAGTTGAGAAATGGGAGTCTAACTTACAGCTGTATTAACATCTCAACCGTAAAAATTTATGGGCATGTGATACACAGCTTTAATCCTAGCACTTGGGAGGCAGAGGCAGGAGGATCTCTGTGAGTTCAAGGTCCAGCCTGGTCTACAAAGCAAGATCTAGGCTAACCAGGGGTATATAATGAGATCCTGTCATAGAAAAAAAATTTTTTTAATTTTATTTATTTTTTATGTGTATGCATGTATTGTCTGCATGTAGGTCTGTGCACCCTTGTTGTGCAGTGCCGCGGAGGTCAGAAGAGGGTGTCAGATTCCCCTGGAACTGGAGTTCTCCTGGAATTGGAGTCCCAGACGGTTCTCGGCCGCCATGTGGGTGCTAGGGATTGAACCTGGGTCCTCTGCAAGAGCGGTCGGTGCTCTTAACCGCTAGGCCATCCCTCCAGCCCCAGAAAAAATTTTTAATTGCATTTTAAAGCTATTCTAGCTCAGGGTAGCACTGAGTACTGGGGTGTTCTGCATACTGAATTCCATGTGTTTTATTAACCTTACATCGCTGGTGATGGGTGCGGCCCAGGGCCAGGTTCCCAGTGGAACTCATTCTGTCTGCAAATAGGGAAACGCTGCTATTCTCTCCTCTGAATTTTTCTCTTTTTCAGACAAAGCGCTCTCTTGCCATCCTGAAATCTTTCCACCTTACTAGATCACTTTCATCAGAAATAAACATCTTTAGAAAACAAAAGCAAAAAGACCCAAGTCAAAATAAACATGCTTAGCACATCCACCACTCCTGCAGGACTGACTACATTAACTCTTTCCTGTCTGTCACTTCCTGTAGCCAGTCCATCTCCCCATTCCAAAGATGCTTCATCAAAGGCCACTAGTGACTCCAGAGCTGTAAATAAAGTGGCCCCTTATTAGCATTTTTTTTTTTACCAATCAGCAATATCTGACAAGAAAAAAACAAAACATTCCTCTTTGTATAAACTATATTAAATTTTGTGCACATGTATATATGATTGTGTGATACATGTGTAGAATTACGTGGTGTATGTGCATGTGTTGGCACATGTTTGCACACACGTGTGGCATGGAGGTTAGAGGTTGACTGCGGGCGTCTTCCTTCACTGCTCGCCACCTTCTGCATTGAAGCAGGATCTCTCCATTAAACCCAGAGCCTGGCAGATTGGCTGGTGGAGCTAGCCAGCTTGTACTGGGGGTTCTGTCTCAGCCTCCTTATGCTCTAGGATTAGAGGTGGGCTACCTTACCACCTGGGGCACAGGGGCTCTGAACTCAGGTCCCACACTTGCTTGACAAGTACTGTATCTACCAAGATGCCTGAGTAGCCCTCTTTATATAAAACTTACTTCCTTAAAAGTTCCTGAAAATTTCTACTCACAACATGCATCTTTGACATAATATTTTCCTTAAGTTTCTGATAGGCCATTTAACATTCTTTTTCCTTTTTTGGTCTTTTTGAGACAGGGTCTTCCTGTAGCCCCAGCTGGCCTGAACTTGCTATGTAGACCAGGCTGGCTTTTGAACTCAGAGAGATCCACCTGCCACAGTGTTCTACAGAGCCCAGCTCAACATTATTTTTTTATGTTTCCTTATTTCAGTAATTCCTAATCACATGAATGATCAAGGCAAAACAAACGAAATACCTTGATGCATTATTCCAAATTCTTCCTACTTGCGGATCCATATCTGTATCATCTAGTAAGACAACCACCAACAACATGGGGCTACTGAGCTCTTAAAATGTGACTAGAGCCAGTGAGATGACTCAGTGGTTAAAAGTACGGGCCACCAAGCCCAAGGACCTGACGTAGATCCCTGGTGGTAGGAGAGAACTGACTTCCTTAAGCTGTCATCTGACCTCCACATGTGTTATCATGGCACGTGCATGTGCACAGGCAGACACACACACACACACGTAATAAATGTTCTTAAAAACTGCATTAAAATGTGGCTTATGCATGCTTGCTGGGCATGGTGGTGCATGCCTTTAGTCTCAGCACTCTGGAGGCAGAGGCAGGCTAATCTCTCTGAATTCAAGGCCAGCCTGGTCTATACAGTGAGTTCCAGGACAGCTGGGGCTCCAGGGAGACCTTGTCTCAAAAAGACCAAAAAAAAAAAATACACATTTGACTTTGACTGAAAAAGTTAACTATCACAATTTTTAATATTTACTACATATTAAATATTTTGGATGTATCGGCCCAATTAAAATATCCAAATTAATTTCATTTATTTTTGTTTATAACCACATAGCCGCTAGGAACATTTTTAATTCTCTATATAATTTTACACCTTACTGTTCCCTAAAACAGCATCTGCTCTTTGCACTTAACATATATATTCTAGACGTCTCTGCAAATCACAAATATAGGTCATCAATCTCTAGTGACTCATGCACTGACATAATTCCTGTTTTAACTTTTGTAAGTCTGAATGTTTGTGTTCTCCCCCATCGCCCCAGTTCAGTCACACAGTATTAAGAGGTAGGGCCTTGGGGGCTGGAGAAAGCTCCGTGGCTAAAGCACTGGCTGCTCTTACAGACGACCCAGGTTCAAATCCCAGCACCCACATGGCAGCTAACAACTGTCCATTGTAACTCCAGTTCCAGGAGCTCTAATGCTATCTTGTGACCTTGACGGACACTGCACAATGTGAGTACATATGTGTGTGTGTGTGTATATATATAT
>VZQC01003608.1:711190-848690 GCA_009823505.1 Rhizomys pruinosus
CCCCTCCTCTTTCCTCTCCTCCCCTCCTCTCCTCTCCTCTCCTCCCCTCCTCTCTCCTCTCCTCGCCTCCTCTCTCCTCTCTCTCTCTCTCTCTCTCTCTCTCTCTCTCTCTGCTGCTGTAGTTTCCCCCTGTACAGAATACAGTTCTTACATTTTCTTTTCCATAGCACTGTTTGTCAGACTGCATCTCTCTTCAAATCTTCAACTCTGGAAACCAGACGACCAAACTTAATTTCTCATATTAACCTTCTAAAGCAAAACTAATTTGACTATTGTCTTCCTCCAAGAAAGGAAGCTGGTTTGCATTAATTTAAAATGTTAGTGAATAATAAAAGTTGTTCCCCCCCCCAGTCCTTAGGAGAACAGACACGATATGAAAATTAATTTTCTTGTGTTGGCCCTAGGAGCCCATTATGTCAGCCCAATACAAGACAGCTTTTCATAGTCTTTCCCAGGAAGACTGCTGTTTCTCTAAAAGAAAACTGACAGCAGCAGATTTATTTATGATTAAATACTTACAGGCTTGACATAAACAAAAAGAATAATGGCATAATATGGAGGAACCAAAGACTACAAAGACAGTGCCACTGAAGTGCTCATTTATGAAACTACCCAGAAACCGAAAGTCTCTCAGAAAACAACAATGGCCAAATCCAAGAGTTAGAAGCATAAGAAAGATGAGAAGGCGGCGATCGCTTGCATAATGGATAACTGCTCTTTTCGGAACCAAGTTTGGCCTGGAAAGCAACAGGAACAAGAAAGCATGTGTCTTGGCATCAGACCCGATCTCCAAGGCGTGGGCTCTATGCATTACTAAGAAGGACGCCATCGTGTACAGAGCAATATTTGGAAAAGGACAAAACATGTTTTCCACTTGTAATTCAAAATCTTCTATCTAGTGGGGCATGTCTGAGAGCTATGGCGGCTAAACTTAGGAACCCTAATTTAACCACTTCACAGGTAGTCTTTCACAATAAGTAAAACACACAGAGGACGCCTCCCCATTCCTGGCTATGGATGGTGTCCAGACACCTGTGTTCTGAAAAAGCTTCCTGGATACAATAACACTTTCTTTGGTGAATCCAATAGCCATTTCCTTCTGCTAATAGCACTGTGATTTTCCTTTGGGAATCACTGCTTCTCAGGCTCCATGAATGGATGTAACTGACCCTCAGTCAGTTCTGAGTTGAGTGCATGACCCAGGTCCAGCCAATTGGTCCAAGGATGTCCCTGGACCCTAACAGCCAGTGAGTGTCAACCTAGACATTTCCTGAGAATGACGTACAACTGTTTTACCAGGCTAGAGAGTAAAACTCTAGTGGCTGACTTTCAGAATGAAGCCAACTGGGAAAACAAAACTGCTGAGAGCGTTACCTGACACCTGGACAACAACTCACAAACTTGGTCTACTCCACTGCTGCACAGGACTGTCCTCCAACTAAAGACCATGGACAGACGCCCTCTTCCCAAGCTTCGTTGCACCAGCTCGCCTAGGATCATCACAGCTCAGCTTGTTGACTGTTACTCTCCACAAGAAAGGAGTGGCAGGGAGAGTCGGACACACCTCCCAACCTACCAGCCCGCCCCCCCTCCCCAGCTGCACTGAGAGGACGGCACACAAACCCAGAAGTGGAAAGGAGTGGCCAGGAGAGTCGGTCACACCTCCCAACCGTGCCGGAGCTCACAAGGCAAACCCAGAACTGGAGGGGAGGTCCTCGCCATTTTGTGCAGCTAAGAGGGAACTCAGCATCCACACTTGGAGACTCCGCAGTGTGACCTCAGGAGGGGAGCACCCACACTCCTCTAAGTAAACCCTCGCCGGCTGCTCTGTAAGTAAGCCCAATAAACTCACTGGTTCCCCAGAGAGCAGTCTGGCAAAATCAGATCTTTGTCACAGGGACCAAAGGAGGAGGGGTGGGCATTGTTTACACACACCACCAGGAGGAATCTTAGCAACACCCAGCATTCTGCAACTTTGTGAATCAAGACTTCTCTTCTGCTGTAGATTCGAAGCCTTTGATAATAGTTTTAAAATGTACTCCTAGAGCGGGGACACACCTTTAATCCCAGCACTCAGGAGGTAGAGGCAGGTGGATCTCTGTGAGCCTAGACTACATAGTGAGTTCCAGGACAGCTGGGGCTAAAGAGAGACCCTGTCTCAAAAAGACCAAAAAAAAAGATATAATTGAGTTAAGAGAGTGTGGAAATCTTTCTTTACATTATTTAGAGGAGTCCTACAAGAAATCACCCATACCTTCATACTAAACAAAGGGTGTTTATGGGGACAGACTCAAGTGACATGAAGATAGANATTTAAAAAAAAATGATTAAATACTTTACAGCTTGACATAAACAAAAAGAATAATGGCATAATATGGAGGAACCAAAGACTACAAAGACAGTGCCACTGAGTGCTCATTTATGAAACTACCCAGAAACCGAAAGTCTCTCAGAAAACAACAATGGCCAAATCCAAGAGTTAGAAGCATAAGAAAGATGAGAAGGCGGCGATCGCTTGCATAATGGATAACTGCTCTTTTCGGAACCAAGTTTGGCCTGGAAAGCAACAGGAACAAGAAAGCATGTGTCTTGGCATCAGACCCGATCTCCAAGGCGTGGGCTCTATGCATTACTAAGAAGGACGCCATCGTGTACAGAGCAATATTTGGAAAAGGACAAAACATGTTTTCCACTTGTAATTCAAAATCTTCTATCTAGTGGGGCATGTCTGAGAGCTATGGCGGCTAAACTTAGGAACCCTAATTTAACCACTTCACAGGTAGTCTTTCACAATAAGTAAAACACACAGAGGACGCCTCCCCATTCCTGGCTATGGATGGTGTCCAGACACCTGTGTTCTGAAAAAGCTTCCTGGATACAATAACACTTTCTTTGGTGAATCCAATAGCCATTTCCTTCTGCTAATAGCACTGTGATTTTCCTTTGGGAATCACTGCTTCTCAGGCTCCATGAATGGATGTAACTGACCCTCAGTCAGTTCTGAGTTGAGTGCATGACCCAGGTCCAGCCAATTGGTCCAAGGATGTCCCTGGACCCTAACAGCCAGTGAGTGTCAACCTAGACATTTCCTGAGAATGACGTACAACTGTTTTACCAGGCTAGAGAGTAAAACTCTAGTGGCTGACTTTCAGAATGAAGCCAACTGGGAAAACAAAACTGCTGAGAGCGTTTACCTGACACCTGGACAACAAACTCACAAACTTGGTCTACTCCACTGTGCACTAGGAACTGTCCTCCAAACTAAAGACCATGGAACGACGCCCTCTTCCCAAGCTTCGTTGCACCAGCTCGCCTAGGATCATCACAGCTCAGCTTGTTGACTGTTACTCTCCACAGCAGAAAGGAGTGGCAGGGAGAGTCGGACACACCTCCCAACCTACCAGCCCGCCCCCCCTCCCCAGCTGCACTGAGAGGACGGCACACAAACCCAGAAGTGGAAAGGAGTGGCCAGGAGAGTCGGTCACACCTCCCAACCGTGCCGGAGCTCACAAGGCAAACCCAGAACTGGAGGGGAGGTCCTCGCCATTTTGTGCAGCTAAGAGGGAACTCAGCATCCACAACTTGGAGACTTTCCGCAGTGTGACCTGGACAGGGAGCACCCACTACCTCTAAGTAAACCCTTGCGCCCGGCTGCTCTTTAAGTAAGCCCAATAACTCAACTGGTTCCCCAGAGAGCAGTCTGGCAAAATCAGATCTTTGTCACAGGGACCAAAGGAGGAGGGGTGGGCATTGTTTACACACACCACCAGGAGGAATCTTAGCAACACCCAGCATTCTGCAACTTTGTGAATCAAGACTTCTCTTCTGCTGTAGATTCGAAGCCTTTGATAATAGTTTTAAAATGTACTCCTAGAGCGGGGACACCACCTTTAGATTCCAGACTCAGGAGGTAGGGAGGGCAGGTGGATCTCTGTAGCCTCGACTCCATAGTGAGTTCCAGGACAGCTGGGGCTAAAGAGGAAGACCTGTCTCAGGCCAAAAAGCAAAAAAAAAAAAAAAAAAAAAAATCTAGGGGCTAGAGAGATGGCTTAGTGGCTTAAGACCAAGGTTGTTCTTGTAGAAGACCCGGGTTTGATTCCCAGCACCTACATGGCAGCTAACAACTGTCTGTAACTCCAATTCCAAGGCATCCGACACCCTCTTCTGACATGTGAGGGCATCACATGACATGGCTGCATCTACCTACATGCAAACAATACACTCAGACACATAAAATAAAAATAATAAAATACTTTAAATTAAAAAATAATAAAAATTCTAAGGATCCTGCCCTTGTGAATTTGAATCTCCAGGGGCGTGGTCCTGCAAACTCTACCCTTCCTCCCTGTGTTTTGAAGGGCCACTGGACTGGCCAGAGCTTCTGACCTGGTCTTTGTGGGGTTTGACTGAAGAATCTGCATTTCAAACAGTTTCCAGGGAGCCCTGATGCTGCCAGTCGAGGGACCACTTTGAGAACTACTGTCTGACAGCTGACCTAGTAATGTTCCATCCAGATTCCTGCTCTTTAAGATTTACCTGGTAGGGCTGGAGGGAGGGCTCGCCCATGAAGAGCACTGGAGTCTCTTGCAGAGGAGCTGGCTTGGGTTCCCAGCACCCACAGGAAGCTAACAACCGTCTGTAACTCCAGTTCCAGGGATCCAACGCCCTCCTCCTTCTTCCGTGGGCACTGCATGACATGACTGCACTTGCACACATGCAGGCAATATACTCTTACACATAAAATAAAAATATTAAAAAAGACTTGACTTGGTAAATTCAACCTGACTGATATAGAGCCCTGTGAATGCTTTGGTTCACATGAGGCTCAGGCTCCACAAACTGTTGCAGCTAAAATGACAGCTCGGCAATTGATGAGCAATTTAAAATAACTCTGGTTCCTTAAGTGTCTTTCTTATTGGGAAGGGGGGGAGGGAAACAACAGAAATGTCTTAAAGTATCATGTATGGGCCTAGTAGCATCTTCCATCCCAAATGGGCGTGGCTGAGAATTTTCATACAAAAGAAACCACCTGTCCACAGTAGTTAGCTGTAATATTTCCAGTGCTAACTGCTCTTAGCACCGCATACACATGATGAGTTCACTTAAAGCTCTCATCAATGCAGGTCAGTTTATAAATGCATTAACCAACTCAGGGGAGTTGAACCCCTTGCCTAAGTTCACATGCTTGAGTGAAAACGGCAGATTGAGCTCATCTGGCTCTACCTCACTCCAAGCCGCTTGCAGATGAACAGCATCTGATAGGCCTTTCTTCATTTTTAATTTTTTTATATTTTATTTATTTAAGTGCATGAATGTACTGTCTGCATGTAGGTCTGTACACCCGTGTCGTGCAATGCTGCGGAGGTCAGAAGAGGGTGTCGGATTCCCCTGGAACTGGAGTTCTCCTGGAATTGGAGTTACAGACGGTTCTCAGCCACCATGTGGGTGCTGGGGATTGAACCCAGGTCCTCTGTAAGAGCATTTGGCACTCTTAACTGCTAGGCCATCACTCCAGCCCCCTGATAGGCCTCCCAAGTTGTTTCGAAGAGAATGTCTTCTCTAATGCCTCCAGTTATCTCAAGCTGGTCTTTCTTATTGCTAGCTGCATGAGGCCTGTGTCTAGGCTGTTCCGTGCTCCTTCACATTCAGTAACTTGCTGTGTTGGCATATGTGGTGGTTTGAATGAGTGTCCCCCATAGGCTTTAAGTATTCAGACATTTTGTCTCCAGTTGGTGGCACGTGTTTTTGGAGGTCTTAGAGAGGTGTGCCATGCTAGAGGAAGTATGTCACTGGGGGTCATGGCTTAGTGAGTTAACGCCTTGTGTCTCCGTCACTCTCTCTTGCTTCCTGTGCTCATTGCGAGGTATTTACACCCAGCTTGCTGCTCCGCTCCAGCCCCCATGTCCTCCCGCATCAATGGACTCTAATTCCCCTGAACCGTCAATCGTAAAGCTCAAATAAACCTCTGCTTTTATATATTCCTGGTCCATGGTATTTTATCACAGCAACAGAAGTGACTACTACAGTAATTTGGTACAGAGGAGTGGGCTGTTGGCTTGCAGAAACCATGACCGTGGAAGACGTTTGGAACTTGGGCTAGAAAGAGCTGTTGACTACTGTAAGCAGAGCTTAAGGGGCCATTACTAGTAGAAGCGTGGAAAGAAAGCATTGCTGCAAAAAATGTAGCGTTCCAGAGAAAATAAAGACTTAGGCAAGCAACTGGGATATTTTGATAAAGAGTCTGGCAGCAGTTTTCCACAGCCCAAATGCTTGCCGATGCTAAGTTGAAAAGCAATGGACTAATTTATCTTGGCGGAGAGATATTTCAAGACGGCCAAATTATAGAATGGTGGTGTGGCTATTATGGTGACGATATTTACAGATCTACAGTGATGAAGAAGAGCAGAGGGCAGAAAGAAATGCAGAATGTACATTTTGGGATCTGAAAAACCCCATAGGAAGATTGAAAGTGTGGTGCCAAAGGCTTGTGAAGGAGAGGTTCCTGTTGCTAAGGAGATTAAAGTAGGATTAAGGAAGTGCCTTGTAGATTTACAAGTAAACAACCCAGAAAATGTACTTCAGGGCAAGGACCACACCCAGCCGACTTCAAACTTTTGAAAGGAAAAATCTGAAAAGGGTTTTCTACTCCAGTCAGGGCAAGAAAAGGTTGCAATGTGGTGAAAAGGCAGGGTCCATCCCAAAGACTTGCAGCCAAATGCAGGTTTCATTCACTGTGGTGCATGGTTTTCGAGGCATGAAGTTTGCAAGGTGAAGGGGTATTCAGTTCTTCCTCCAAATTTCAGAGAGCTGCCAAGGTCAGGCAGCGCGGAGCAGGGGTGTCCCGGCATAAAGAGGCCCTGATAGGCCATTGCATGCAGCTGTGAATGTGAAGTCCTGTTGGCAGTGGAACCCCAAGAAAGACATTCGAGAGCCGAGACCTGTGAGATATTTGTGCAAGAGAACTGCATACAGGGAGTGGTACACGGTGGGCCTAAGAAAGAGATGTATGTTGTCAAGCAAAGTCTGGAAGAGCTGAGGCATGCTAAGCCCTTCTTGGAAGTCAAGTCCCAAGTTGCCGGTGTGGAGCTACTGGATTGTGGTTTTTGGCCTGTGGTTTTCGGTCTTGTTTGGTCCAGTGATTTCCTCACTGTGCCTCGATTCCTCCCTTTTGGGACTGGGAATGTGTAGTCGGTTCCACTGTATGTTGGGGAGTTTTCATTTGCTTTTTGATTTTTTTTTTTTTTTTTTTTTTTTTTTTTTTTTTTAAACAGGAGCTTTACAGTAGGAGATTGGCCTGAGTCTCCAAAGAGACTTTGGACTGTAGACTTTGAATGGCATTTGAAACTGGTAAAGACTATGGGGACTTTTAAGGTTGGACTAAATGCATTTTGCATTTTATATGGTCAGGAGCCTATGGGGGCCAGGGAGTGGAATGTGGTGGTTTGAATGAGTGTCCCCCATAGGCTTTAAGTATTCAGACATTTTGTCTCCAGTTGGTGGCACTGTTTTTGGAGGTCTTAAGAAGGTGTGGCCGTGCTAGAGGAAGTATGTCACTGGGGGCAGGCTTAGTGAGTTTAACAAGCCTTGTGGTCTCCAGTCACTCTCTCTTGACTTCCTGTGCTCATTGCGAGATGTGACCCTTGGCTTGCTGCTCCAGCTCCAGCCCCCATGCCTCCCGCCACAATGGACTCTAATTCCCTGGAACCATCAATTGTAAGCTCAAACAAACTCTTCCTTTTATAAGTTCCTTGGTCATGGTGTTTTATCACAGCAACAGAAAAGTGACTAATACAGCATACAAGTTATCAGAACAGATGCAGGATATTTAGCAAAAGAGAACTGCCAAACTTAAACTAATGCCCCCCCCCCAACTTGGGCTAACAAGATGACTGGGTAAATATGGTTAAAACATATCCTCAAAGGCCCTAAACATGAGGCAGGCCATTTTAAACTTGACACAATAAGCAATGAGAAGTAACCGAGGTCTTTGGGTAGGGAAGACCAATCTGGAAACAGGCACACAGATGTGGCAGAGCCTCCAGCTGTGTTACAGAAGCACCTGCAGGGCTCTTGAAGTAGCCACACCCTTTCTGGATCAATGCATTTCACATGGAGAACCATGTACCTGTATGGTTAAGATGTTCTAGATACCTCCTGTCTAACATCTAGACATCTAAGACACATGGACAGAACTGTGCATGAGGTCACCTGGGTTACTGAAGTACAGAAGTAGTTTTTAGAGCAACAAGGATCATAGATAATTACTTTGTATGCTAACTTTTAAAATTAATTTTAAAATGGAGAAACTGTAGGTGATTTCTTATCTAGTTTAAGTCAAGGAATTCTCTTGTACAACAGGAGGAAGAAATCAATGGAGGTAAAGTTAAAAAACAATTCCAGGTGTGGTGGCACACACCTTTAATCCCAGCACTCGGGAGGCAGAGACACCACACCCACCATTGCTTTTTGTGAGTTCAAGTCAGCCTGGTCTACACATGGAGTTCCAGGCCAGATCCTGTCAAACAAATGTAGAAACTCACAAACAGCCAACTCTGAAATTAAAACAACAACCAACACACACAGACAAATTGAAAGCCATCATAGAGAAGACAAATAATTAACTAGGAAAAATATTTTCTACCTATTGAACCCAAAATAGTCCCTTAATAAATAAAAAGCACTTCAATACTTCAATTCTTCTTTTCCTCATCCTTTTTTTTTTTGGTCTTTTTGAGACAGGGACTCCCTGTAGCTCCAGCTGTCCTGAAACTTACTATGTAGACCAGACTGGCCTTGGTATGTGCCACCCACACCCGGCCAAAGCACTTCAATTCTATAAGGAAAAGAAAAACACTCCAAGAGAAAAGTGAAGTTCATGCAAATATTTCATAAAATAACTATGAGTTATGAATAAATATGAGAAAACTTCACTGTTAAACAAAGAAATTCAAATTAAAACAGCATTATGGTGGCAAATATATAAATGATAATGTGTAGGGGTGAGGATGAGGAAAAAACAGGCATTCAGATGTTCTTGCAGGAAGTGCAAATTCTGGGGAACAATCTGGTATTATGCTTCAAAAGCCTTTAAAAGGATCCTTTTCTGGGCTGGAGAAATGGCTCAGTGGTTAAGAGCACTGACTGCTCTTGCAGAGGGCCTGGGTTCTATTCCCAGTACCCACATGGTGGCTAACAACCACCTGTAAATCTAGTTTAGGGGATCCAACCCTCTCTTCTGACCTCTGAGGGCATTGCCTGACACAGGTGCACTCACATACATGCAGGCATAACACATAAAATTAAAATAATAAATAAAACCTTTTTAAAACACCGCTCCTTTTCTTTGATCCAACCATTCCCATCATTTCTATGACCTGAACTTTTGGACCAATGACTTCGTCACACATAAACTAACACACACAGGTTAACTGTATCTTTAGGAAAAGCCAAAATAATAAAAGACTGGTTAAAATTGTAAAACAGCTATATAGCAGGAGTTCATGCAGCAATTTAAAAGTTTTTGTAAGATATGTTTAAAGCTGGGCGTGGTGGCACACACTTTTAATCCTAGCAATCGGGAGGCAGAGGCAGGTGGATCTTTGTGAGTTCAAGGCCAGCCTGGTCTACAGAGTGAGTTCCAGGACAGCTGGGGCTACAGGGAGACCCTGTCTCGAAAAGACCAAAAAAAAAACAAAAACATTTTAGGCTGGGTGTGGTGGTTCACTCTTTTAATCCTAGCAATCGGGAGGCAGAGGCAGGTGGATCTTTGTGAGTTCAAGGCCAGCCTGGTCTACAGAGTGAGTTCCAGGACAGCTGGGGCTACAGGGAGACCCTGTCTTGAAAAGACAAAAAAAAAAAAAGATTTCTTTCTCTTTCTTGGGACTGGAGAGATGGTTCAGTGGTTAAGAGTACTTTTTATTTTTCCAGAGGAACCAAGTTTGGTTCCTAGAACCCACATGGCCACAAACAACCTTTTTTTTTCTTTTTTTTTTTTAATTTTTAAATTTTTTTTTTATGTGTATGAATGTACTGTCTGCATGTAGGTTTGTGCACCCGTGTTGTGCAATGCCGCGGAGATCAGAAGAGGGTGTCGGATTCCCCTGGAACTGGAGTTACAGACGGTTCTCAGCTGCCATGTGGGCGCTGGGGATCAAACCCAGGTCCTCTGCAAGAGCAGTCGATGCTTTTTAACCACTCTTAATCTCCAGCCCCGCTAACAACCATTTTTAACTCCAGTTCCAGGGGGTCTTATGCCCTCTTCTGGCCTCTTCAGGTACTACACACATGTGGTCTACTTACATACATTTAGACAAAAACAATCATATCCACAAAATAAAAATAAAATTTCTTTTTTGGTCTTTTTGAGAGAGGGTGTCCCTATAGCCCCAGCTGTCCTGGAACTGCCTATGTAGACCAGTTTGGCCTAAAACTCCCAGAGCCTGCCTCTTCCTCCTGAATGCTAGGATTAAAGACATTTTAAAACATTTTAAAAACTAAATTATCAGGTCAGGCATGATGGTGCATACCTGAAGCAGAGGTAGATGGATTTCTGTGAGATCAAGTATGATTTACATAGTGAGATCCAGGCCAGCCAGGGCTATATATATTTTGAGACCTTGTCTCAAAAAGACCAAAAAAAAGCTGGGTGTGGTAGCACACGCCTTTGATCCCAGTATTTGGGAAGCAAAGGCAGGTGGATCTTTGTGAGATCAAGGCCAGCCTGGTCTCCCTTCAAGTTCTGGGCCAGTGAGAGCTACAGGGAGACACTGTCTCAAAAAGAAAACAACTGTAAATTATCCTCTTTCTATCATTCTTATGTTTTCAATTTTCATTTAACAAACTATTTTTGTAATCAGAAAAATGCTAATCCTTATGTCTTAAGGGACATAGAGTGTCAGAATAAAAACACTATGGAGGTTGAGAAGTCTTTTAGTTCCTGAGAATTCAGGTCATGAAGACAAAGGAGGGGGTAGTATTTGGTGGAAAATCAGAGGTAGAACCAAATGTTTAAACTGACAATGTCCTTTATGCTAAACATACTCATAGGTGGTTACATTGCAAGTTAAATGCAGTCCAATATTCAGTTCCTCAGCTGCAGTGCTCCATAGTCACAGATGGTCATGGCTCCCATACTGGATGGAGTGGATTATAGAACCATCCCATCATCACTGAAGGCCTATAGGCCACTGCCCCACAAGACATTCTGCCTCAGGCCTAGGGGACGCATCAGTTGCTTTTCTCTGTTTTCATCTCTAGGTAGACCTTTCTTCCTCCCTTCCACAGAAACTGTGACATGTCTGGGTCTCCTACCCAAGGGAGATATACCACCCAGGTCATCACATACAATGATACATGCAACTGTCCTAGGCAGATGCCTAGATGCTACCCACACACAGCGGGCCTAGGGTTGAGGAAGGACTTCCCAGAGGAGTCTATCCAAAGAGAGAAGAACAGACTAGTGTAAGTAGAGTGTGGCAGGGGCACAGGCCAGGATGAGCAGGGCCACAGACTGAGGGTGGAGTCACCAGCCCACCAAGCTTTGTGATGGGCCAGGCCTGTGCTGGCTCTGATGGAGTCACCACATAGCTGTGGTCCCATCCTCATCACACTTAACACTCTCATCAGAACTGCTGGCACAGGGTGGGCCAAGGACACAGAAGGGAGAAAGTCCAATTAAGATCCCATTAAGGATCTAGACTGGGTTTGCTTTGTGTCTTAGCAAGTAAACTCCGTAAGCAGCAAGAAGCTGAGAGGTAGGTTCACCTTCCAGAGACCCTGTAGAGGGCAGGTGGGCTGTGGGTTTTTTTTTTTTTTTTTTTTTAAATAATGGTAGAAATCTTGGTGGTGGTGCTGGAGTCATCCAAAAAGGGATGGGTCCACCTCAAAGCAAGAGACTCATTGGAAGGCCCAGGAGGCTGGAGTAGGCAGGGCAGGGGCCGGGGGCCGGCATCTGTCCCTGGGGGGAAGGGCGTGTCCAGCAGCTGGGCTGCACCTCGGGCAGGGCTGGCTCTCTAGCAGAGTGCCACAGGTAAGGGGGGGGGTGAGGCCGGGAGGGGCTCAGACTTACTGCAGAGAGAAGACCCAGGAACTCTGCAAGGATGCTTCCCCACCCCACCCCCCCGCCCCGGCCAGGGATAGTCACGGCCCAAGGCAGCAGGTGTCCAGGTACCTGGGGTGTGAGGATGGATGGCAAGGGCACGAGGCACCAGGAGGGAGTCCTTTGCCGGGCGGGGGGCTTAGGGGCTCCGACCTTGTCCTTGAGCATTTAGAAGAAGCAGGCAGGATGCGTTCCCCACCGCCTGAGACCTACTTGGGCTGTGTGTGCCCAGCCTGTCAAAGGGCGGAGGCTCCGAGCATCTGCTGGCCACCGGACACTGGTCCCCGGCCCTCCCGCTGGGCACTCCCTCCGATCGCCAGCCGCTCTAGCAGCCTCCGCGCCGATTCCCTCCCACGCCGCCACCCCCCACGTGGCCTGCTCCCGCCCCCCCCCCCAGGCTGCACCCTTCGGGGACCATGGTACCTGGGACTCTCAAAGCTGCACCCCCTGCGCCGCAGCGCCGCCCTCTTCTGCCGCAGAAGCGCAGCAGCCGCCCCGCCGGGCTCCGGCTCCATCGCCCCGGGCGGGGGCTACTGGCTCGGGCACACTCGGGTGGGCTCGGGCCTCGGCGGGGTTCGGCTGGACGCTCGGCTAGCACTCCGCAGCCCATGCCCCGCCCCGCAACCCTCGCCGGACCCAGGCCCCGCCCCATCCCCGCCCGCTTCCCGCCCCGCTTCCCGGCCCCTCCCCACTCCCCCGCCTCATCTCTCCAGTAGGCCGCAGGCACCCCCCAAACTATATAATCTAACCAGCCCCGCCCCCAACCTGGCAGGTCCCCGCCCTCCCTGTCCCGGCCCCAATTTAGGAGAGGTCCCCTTACCACGCTGCCCTGGCCCTGCCCCCAACCTACCAGGTTCCCCCTCACCAGTCCGCTTAGGCCTCACCTCAACCCCGCCCCATTCTGCCTAGCCCCCTCCAACTCCACTCCTGGACCGCCCTCAACCTAGCAGTTCGCACCACTCCGCTTAGGCCCCGCCCCGTTCCCGCCCCAACCTAGAAGATCCCCGCCCCAATGCGCTCATGCCCCGCCCCCGCCACGCCCAACCTAGAAGATCCCCGCCCACTCCTCTTAGGCCCGCCCCAGCCCCGCCTCCAACGTAGCGAGTTTCTGCCCCACTCCGCTTAGGCCCCGCCCCGTCCCCGCCCCAAGCCTAGCAGGTTTCAGGGTCTCACCACTCAGCTGGCCCTAAGCTCGCCCATGCCAGGCTCCGCCCTGAACCCACCCTAGCCCAGTCCAGACCCCGCCCCATCTCCTAGTCCAACCCACCGCACGCCCTAGTCTGGCGGGCACAGGGTCCGCCCCGCCCACGCTCGGCCACACCCCCCGCGCACCCCTCTGGGCACCTCCCGCCGCTCTCCACAGCGGTGTGGAGCGCCCAGGCACCAACAGCCCACCTCGTCCTCAACTTCGTCGGGTCCGCGGTCGGCTCTCCGGCTCCACGCCATCCCCACACCTGCAGCCCACCTCCCCTTCCCGCTCGGCCGTTTGGGGCTCAACACACGGCTCCGCTGCCTCGGCGTCCTCCCGACCCTGCTCACCTCAGCACCGCCTGGTCGCTTCCACTGTAGCCCCGCCCTTCTTCAGGGGCCGCCCTTCCCCACGCCCCGCCCACAGGCATGGCCTGACCCTGGAAGCCGGGGTCTGTTCTGGCAACTGCTCCTCTCCTAGCCCTCGGCTCTTCTGCCCCACAGCGCCCGCTAGCTGCCCCGCCCACTCCGCAGGCCCCGCCCCGCCCGGCCCCGCCCACTCTGCCTGTTCCTCGATGCGCCCGGGTGATCCTACAGGTCCTGGCTGAGCACCCTGAGGTCTTGGCTATCTCACGATCGCTCCATCCAGCGAGCGGAGGTACTGCTGTCTCCTGCTGGTCTGACGCAGTGAGCCTGAGGGGGCTGGGGCTTGGCTGGCCACTCTTCGTGGGTTCAGGTATTGAGTCACCCTTTCCAACTCGATGGGTGACGACCCATCCTCGTTTTCTCCGTGTCAGATGCATCATCCCAAGGTCCTTGAACGTTGCACCATGACTGGGGGTTAGGAACTCGTCTGGGTAAAGCTAGGATAAAGTCAGGAGGAGGATATGGGCTAGGGCTACCTCAGGAAGCAGGGCTGGAACTAGATGGTGGGGCAAAAAGTGTGGTATTGGGAACTGTGCTTAGAAGAACAGACAACTTAAAGCTTTGGAAGGTATTGGCTGGGAAACTGAGGCAGGCAGGGCCAGGGGGCTCCTATTCACAGTGGAGGATTCTTGGCACACAGTCTGGATCTCTGTGACTTTGGGGGCTGTTGTAGAAGTCCTGGACTCTCTGCTGCTGCATATTCAAGCAGAGAGGCTAGTGGCCACTGAGATTGCCTGTCTCTCTCCCTCTCTCCTCTCTCTCTCTCCTCCATCTGTCTGTCTGTCTGTCTCTCAGCAGGCTCACACCACCACTCATTTTCTCTAATCAAGCTGAAGGTTTGCTTTTTGCCAAACATGAATTCCTCCTAACCTATCTTTTCAGACTTAGATCTCAAGATGACCCCAAGTCTTCTCTCCGTGAGCTCAGTGGCCTGCTTTTTCCCATGTGCAGCCTGTCCCCTTTGTTCCCCAGCCTGTCTATCTCCGGTAGGTTCTGATCTAAATCTGCAAATGCCTCCGCCCCTCTAAGGTATGCTCAGGTCCCTTGCCTCCCTCCACTGAAGACCCACAGCACTGTTCTCCATGTCTGCATCCCACAGCAACTGCTTGCCAGGTGAATGTGTGTGACTAATAAACTGAGCAATATTCATTGGAAAACACATTTAATTTCAAAGTAAACAAAGATGTCTGTACATTAAAGTATTTAATTAGTGAAACAATTATCAGTGTAACAAGCTGAAAAATACAGCAACTTGATACAAGACTGAGGTAACAAAATACTTCACCAAAAATCTAAAGAATCCCATGAGGGATGATGTTCAGTGGTTATTGCAGATGAGACAATTCACAAATAGTCCTTACACAATTGCATGCAGGGTCTGCCGGGGATGGGGTGGAGTGGGAGGGGAAGACAGCCTGGGAGAATGCAACAGATTAACAAAACAAATGAAAATGTAGAAACCCATTTTCAGTGTACTTGGAAGAATCCATAAGAAGTTGAAAACTACTTTCTATGCAACATTTTGAATGCTAAGTGGGAAGCCATGCATTTTGGCACAAAATTTATGAAACATACCTCACTAATAAATTAATTACTATTGTTTCATTACTGGATGGTCACAGTCGTTCAGAAATGGACAGACTGATGGTTATAAAATGGACAGATCTATCGCCTTGCTGTTGTGAGTGGGGTTTGGGGCTGCCCACGGGATACACGCCTGTGCAGCAGGTTAGGAGGCGGGCTGAGGTCCAAGGTCCAAGTTTCTCAGCTCCTAAGAACAGGCCATTTTCACTCATACTGTATTTGAACTTAATACTGAAGTTAAATACCCAAATTAAAATAGACAGCTTGTGAAATGAACACTGCCAGCACCCAGACCCTCTCATGCCCCTTTGGCACTCTCCCGATACTGTTCTTGAACACAGCTCTGGGACTGGCTCCTAAGAGCCAGCCAGCCTCCAACGTGGGGATTCGTGGGGACTCCGTTCCATCTTTGGGCCTCTTGAAGCCTTTCTGGAAGAATCAGTGCACAGGATTTGTATCCAGGGTGGGGGAGAGGCAGGACTTTGGCCAAGGAGGTGTGTGAGATGGGGATTATTTGCTTATTGAGTTCCATGAAGGCTGAAATTGGATTTGTCTTATTTCTGGCCATTTACATCCTGGGTAGAGCCTGGTATGTGGGAAGCAAAGCACATGCTAATGAATGAATGAATGAATAAATGTTTATGCAGGAAATTTATGATTTCAAAGACTCATTCAGTGTTGGGTTTGTTTTTCTCAATGCGAAATCACCCAAAGCAACAATATGATGTAGGGCCAATTAAAATCATTTACCAGGTCACACAAAGGGGAGGCTGTGTTTTTGGCAATCTTCACACGGTGGTTACAAGCACCAGCAATGCAGTGCCATACTCTGGATCCCACTTGAACAATAAAGCTGGCTTGGCTTGTAGATGGCCTCCCATTTCTACAGATCATTTTCCATCTGAAAACCAGCATCCTCAAAAAAACACACCTTTCTTGGGTTTAGGAGGTGGGAGTGAAATAATGAAACATTGGCCATCTTGCAAGAAAAGAATGACAGCGATATTGGCAAGACAAGGGAGGGCCTTTCCTCAACAACTGTGGTGTCCACCTGCTGGGTGCCTCAGTCCGACAGGAGCCTCATGGCGTCTGGTCAGGGAAGGGGAGGGGCGGGCGGCACGCTGGCATGTTCAGGACAACATTTCTCTGATGCTCTCCAGCCTCCACAAAGTATTTTAGTTGCCAGAATGCACTTGACTGACCTTGAGTTAGAAAACATATACCCCATGAAGGGAAACAACCTGAACAGACTAAAGTCCAAAATGACAACTCCAAAGAAAGTACACTGTTTTCTTCTCACCCACTTGTGCCCCTTTCCCAAAGCCCAGGGAACAATTGCGGAAGAAGAGGCATGGTAGAATGTAAGGGCTGCGGAGAGATAGGGGTGAATCATGAGACTACAGCAATATAGTCTGGACTACTAATTGATCAACATGCCTGTGCATACAAGCTTCTCCAACTGGACTATGGGAACCTTGGGTTGTTCAAAATTTGGACATAGATACTTGCAAAACGCACCAATTACCTAATTGTATGGCAAACTGAGTAACATCAATGTTATCTGAAAACAACTGTGTTATTATATTGTAGAATCCCTTAAAAATAAACAAATAAAAAAATTATAAAAAAAAAAAAAAAAAGAAGAAAGAAAACATATACAACGGAGAAGGGTAAAAATGACCCCCAAAGTGAGTGAGTGGACTCCTTGGGATGAGCTTGCAGACAGCATTCTGCAACCTTCACTATGGGGTGCCATGGTGTGTTTGCTTAAAGAAAGTCTCAATGCATGTATGCAAGACCCAGCACCTCCAATGGGTCTACAAATACTTGGGGACTATAGACAGCCAAGGAGCCAAAGCCCAGAACTGCTTCCTTCTAGGGCAAGACTCCACCAAAGGACTTCTCCTTCTATGGCTTGACATGGTCCCCTGTGCCAGGCCAAAAGAGGCCAGCTCTGAGATCAGCACTGAAATTCTGTGCTTGGCCCCAGTCCCTGCGTGGAGTGTTGGATACTTTTCAACTCTATCTCCAGGACTCTTCTGCCATGTTCAAGGTTCTCTCGAGTCTTACAAGGCTTTTTGCCAACAAAATCCAAGCCGTTTCTTCAAGAGTCCATCATGGTAAAGAATGCTTCTGGGAGGGGAGGGGAGCTCAGTCTCCATCAGTGAGAAGACTATAGACACTTGGAAAGGAATGGGGATTGTGCTCTTTCAAATGAGGCTCAGAAGAAAATGCCTGCCCTGTGGCCAATAAGAAAAATCTGTAAAGGGCAGAAGGTGTTCTGTTAGTTGGGTCTGAAATTCTGGGGCTTTTGGCATCAGATATTTCATGTGTGAAAGCCAGAGCCAGTTGGAAGTGTGGAGAGGCCCAAAGGAAACTTAGCTGATCAGTCTTGCACCTGCATTCAGGCTTCTGACATTTCAGATGTTAATGGGCAAGATCGGGTTCAAAGTAGGCTAACAGGTGACCACACATGGTTCTGGCTGGAGGCATCTAAAGCATTTGGCATTGTCACTCAGCCTCTACATGCCAACAAGAAGAGTTGTTAGTAGCATCCAGTGTACACATCTGGATCCCTGGTGTGGGTAGAAGTGCAAGGCAGCTGTGGTCAAGGTTGGACAGCATCCACTTTCCATCTGGAGTTTCTCTTGGTGTTAAAGGGTCCAAGCTCTGCTTCCCTGGAAGGCTAGCTTGTGAGCACAGCAAGGCTCAACCACAAAGCACCACCCTGTCTGTGGGCAACTACTTGCCTTACCAAGTCGTTCACATCTTCAGAGACGTGTCACTGTTTGGCCACAGTACAGTGGTGGGCCCTCTGGTGGGTTTTTAAATGGACCTGTTACAGATGGTGGTTCAGATGTTGTCTCGAGCTTCTTGCCAAGAAATGTGGGATGGTCTGATGACTGGTAAGGGTGAGAACCCAGGCAATCAAAGGGACCAAGAAATTCCACCTTTTCCAGAAAACTGTTGGGTTTTTTTTCTCAGGGTTAGGGTAACCCACCTTCAAGGAGAGAAGGGGAGAGGAAGTGAACGCATTTATGATGACAAAGCAATAAATTTAAAAATGTGCAAAATGAAAATCACTTTATGTATGACAAAAGGTGACAAAGGTCATTGTTCATTGGAAGAGCTCTTAACTGAATGCCAAGGTTGGAACGGCTTACACCCCAGGGCTTGGCTCTCATCACCTGGTCGTCAACACTTGGGCCCTTGGACTTGGATGATGGAGAACTTGCTGGTGACTGCATTTGCGGCAAGACTGAGAGAACTCAAGCCCTCCATGTCACTCAGCTCCCTGTGTGATCAGGAATACTGGGGTGGCCCATCCTGGCAGTGGAGACAAAGGGATGGGATGACAGGAGCAGAACCCTGCCCTGTGGGGGAAACTGGGGCCAAGTGGCTTCTGGACCGCCAATCCCTGATCACTGTGAGCTTCTGGGAGAACAGGCCACAGCTTCCTGTGTCAGCATGGTGGGCGGCAGCAGCAGGTGAGATGAAGAGGGCCTCGGGCCCTGGCAAGAGAGCACAGGGAGGAAGCAAGCAGCCTAGCGCCCAGTCCATGGCCCTGAGCCAGATTTTGCCTCAGGAGGGCTGACAGCAGCGAGACCCGGGAGGGCCTGGGCCCAGGGAGCAGGCTGTCCAGATGAATAGCACCCATAGGAACAGAAAACAAGACACAATTTAAGGCATTGTTTGTTTACAGTAAAAGAACTCAAGGGACCCTTAACATGGGCATCTGAATTCCCTTCGACTTTTCTCAGAGGACAAAGCTGTAACTAAAGGTTCAAGCAGGGCCCGAAAGCTAATGAAGTGTGTGATGTCACAGGTCTTGTGCCAAAATGCATGTTTCTCAGAGAATTTCACATTCGTTCCTCCCTCTCACACATGTACGGCACACATACACAGAGGATGCTTTTGGGGTGTACAAAATGTGAGGCAGCCCTGCAGGTGAGCGGCCCGTGCACTTGGGACGGAACAAGCCTGTCCCGTAACCTCTCTGCTCTCCACCGCCATCCACTCCGTGTACGCGGAAAGCACGAAGAACCCAACGTGGGCTGAATGCTCCCTAGATGCAGAAGCAGCTGGTGGACAGACGATGGCCCAGAGAAGGGCACTGGGTGTGCAGTTTGCGTTCCGACAACCACCTGTGAGGTGGTGCTGCAGGATGAGTCATGAGAGTTGCTGTGGGTTGACAGGTGGATCCCATACTTGGGGAGGGGCCTCTGGGACTGAGAAGCCATGGGCCACGCCCCTGGAGTCCATCTGGGAAGCTCCTTGTGCTCTGGCCCACAGCCTGCACCCTGGACGGCTCTTCTCCACCAGGCCCAGTCTAGGCTCCCAGAAGCCTTTGTAGTCACTTCAAGTCCTGCAGAGACTTATTCAAATGACATAAGGTTTGCAGGTACCTAGAAGAGAAAGCTCAGCCTCTTGTCAACGTTTCAACCATCAGAAAGGGATGGGGTAGTCCCTAGGGGAAGGGCCATGCAGAAGGTGTGTGTGTGTGTGTGTGTGTGTGTGTGTGTGCATGTGTGTGTGTGCTAACAGCACGTACTAGGCACTATTTCATATGTACGGTGTGCTTGAGTTTTCCTATGGACCCTGTGAGGCAAATGGTAGAAGCACCTCCATTATGTAGCTGAGGGAACTGAGGCTTAGGTTAAACACACCGTGAGTAGGAAGCAGGGCTGGGATCTGAACCCACATTCTCAGCCCTAATGTCTCCCCTGCACTTACAGCTCCTCCAGACCCCCAGCTCTGGACCTCCTCCCGTGGCATGGCTGTAGGATTCCAGGAAGTTTGATTAGAAATGATTTCATCAAAAGCAAACCCATGTTGGTATCAGTTTGGCCAGAATGAGAAATCAGAAGAAGATGCATCTCTGTCCCAGCAGGAAGCTAACAAGAATGCTTGCAGCATTAAACTTGTGAGAGCAAAAAGCAGGAAATCATTTCTGAGGTGATGGTCAGGAAGATTGATGGGGATCGTGGAAAGGCTTCATTTATTTAAAAAAAAAGTTTAAGCTGGGTGTGGTGGCGCACGCCTTTAATCCTAGCACTTGGGAGGCAGAGGCAGGTGGATCTTTGTGAGTTCAAGGCCAGCCTGGTCTACAGAGCAAGTTCCAGGACAGCTGGGGCTACAGAAAACCCTGTCTCGAAAATACCAAAAAGAAAAAAATAAATAAAATAAAATAAAATAAAATAAAAAAGTTTAAAAAATGCACTATAGCAGGGCATTATGGCACCTGCCTTTGATCCTAGCCCTCAGGAGGTAGGTAGAGGCAGGTGGATCTCTGTGAGATTGAGGCCAGCCTGGTCTACATGGAGAGTTCCAGGCCAGCTGAGGCTACGGGGGACTCTATCTCAAAAACCAAAAGCACCCTAGGCAATACACGAAGGATCAAATCTGTGTTCTAACATTATAGAGGCTGGGCATAGCTCAGAGGTAGAGCACTTGCCTAGTGGGGAGATCCTGTGTTTCCTCCCCAGCAGGGCGATAAATCAGAACAGTAACCGGCACACTAGGAGAGAAGGGTGCTTATGGACTAGGACGGAGGGATGGAGAGAATTAAGGGGGAAGGAAAGGTTTCAGGATTTGGGGGATTCTGGGGTTGGGTTGGGAAAAACTACTGTTTTTTTGCTGGGGCTTGGGGGGGGGTTGGTTGGTTTGGTTTGGTTTTTGTCTTTTGTTTTGTTGTTCTGTTTATAGCCCAGGATAGCCTCAGGACCTTCCTGCCTCGGCTGCCCGAGCACTGCCATACCTACTCTCCAGCTGGGGTCGGCATCTTACACACACATTATAAATAAGCTTAATGGATTCAGTGTCAGAAAAAACAATTTTAAGAAATGCAAATAGAAACACAGTCTTCACCACAGATGCCATGTGCCAGGCTGCCGTCTCCGTGACCCCTCCCATGACTTCCCTTTGTTCCCTCGCTGGGATGCACGGTGACTGATTTAAGTAAGCCTCTGCCATGGACTAGGAGGTTGTCCTCACCTTTTACATATCACACAATATGACTATTTGGTGGGAAGGAAATTGGAAATTAAAAGGAAACATAGCAGAAAAGAAAAATGCAAAACAAGGTTCTCCTAGGTCGGAAAATTGGACAAAAATATGGGCAGAACTTTGTACAGCACACCATACTTGCTGGAGCGTGGTGTCCTACCCAGGAGTCCCCTGACCACACAGCAGTCAGACACTCTGCTGCTCTCCCTCACTGCCTATTGTGCAGCTGTAGCCATACCTCAACAGAGGGATACGGAGTCCCCAGCAGAGGGTCACGGAGTCCCCAGCAGGGGGTCACGGAGTCCCCAGCAGAGGATCACGGAGTCCCCAGCAGAGGGACACGGAGTCCCCAGCAGGGGGTCACGGAGTCCCCAGCAGGGGGTCACGGAGTCCCCAGCAGGGGGTCACGGAGTCCCCAGCAGGGGGTCACGGAGTCCCCAGCAGAGGGACACGGAGTCCCCAGAAGAGGGTCACGGAGTCCCCGGCAGAGGGACACGGAGTCCCGGGCAGAGGGACACGGAGTCCCCGGCAGAGGGACACGGAGTCCCCGGCAGAGGGCACGGAGTCCCCGGCATAGGGACATGAAGTCTTCAAAAAGGGCTTCCTTTGCCAGTCCTGAGACCAGCTTGCCTCTTTTCCCAGCTGGGTGCCTATCTCAAGGCTAGCAGCTGGACCTGGGGCCACATGGCCTCTTGTACACAGGTCCTGGGGCTACCTGTGTGTGCTGGTGGGCTTCAGTGTGCTGTGCTCTTAGCTCGGACCTAACAAGGAGACACAGACCCACCCAGTTCACCAGTGCTGAGGCTGGAATGGCCCTAGATGGAGCTCTTCTTAATGCAACTTGGTGCAGTGGCAACCTTGTTCAGGTTTCAGCCACTTGTTCCCCTCGGTGATGGGAAGACCCAGATTGTGGGCCTTCCCATCACCGAGATGGGCAATGATATTAGCTTAAGGTATAGGCTATTAGAAGCTGGGATGGGGGTATAGCTCAGTGGCAGAGCACTTGTCTAGCATGCTTGAGGCACTGAGTTTAGCCCTAGAACCACTGAGAAGCTATCTGCCTACCTACCTTACCCACCCACCTACCCACCTACTGACAGGAGTATATGTAAGCACTCCACATACCTCAGAATTATAGTTTCTTTTATATCACTGTAGGAATTGTATAGGAATATATTCATAGCATATAGATTTGCACACGAATTCTAACACAAGTGAGATCATTCTTCCTATGTCAGTGCCTTTTGGGGGTCCCTCACAGACTCCCCTCTGTCTTACTGATGGGTGTCTGCTATTGCTCAGGGATCTGCTGCAGGTTGTGATCTTCCTGGCATTTTTCTGTCATGCTTTAAATACAGCTTTGAGGACAGGCGAGTACACCCTGCAGTCCCATCAATGAGTCAAGAGACTCCAGCCAATATGGTCTACTTTGGGCCTTCCTGGGGATCCACACTGCCCACCTGGCCTGCAGGGAGCAGGACACTCCAGTCTACTCCCACCTGGTGCTGAGAGCATGGGCAGCTATTCCTGCCCAGGCCTGGTCAGTGGAGGCTAATGCTGTCAGTGCCAGGGAGTCCCAGGGAGGTGGAAGGCAGAGAGCTCAGTCAGAGGCAACATGGTCAGAAGTGGGAATCGGGTGGCCCGAGTTAGATCCCAGCTCCACCACTCACTAACTGTGGGACTCTGAATAAGTGTCTGTCACTTCTGAGCCTCAAGATCATTGGGGTGCAATGGCGACAGTAGTTACGGCACCCACCTTGCAGGGACATGGAAGCACCCTGTGAAGCTGCATGGGAAGCCTTTGGAATAATGGCTGACAAGGAGAGGGCTGGGAGCAGCAGAGGGAGAAGGTGACCAGAAGTCGTGTCCCCAGCCTCGCCTGGCACACGGCTGGCCCTCCACACTCCCCGGGGTAGCGAGGCAGGAAGACCTATTAGTTTGGGGTATTCCCATGAAATCGGCTTTGGGGAACCCTCTAAATAGATGAAGAGCCAGATCTTGGGTGACACCACACTTGCCACCTCACTGTCTCCCACTGGGTGTTTCTGTGGCATTTTTGCTAGTGAGAAAGATTTGAAGTTCTGCTCTGGAGTCGGGCTTCATGCAAAGCTGAACAAGGGGTGCTGAGACACAAAGGAAAATGCCAGTTCAGAGCAGATGCCTGGGAGCAGTACTGATGGAGGGTGGATTTTGGTGGCAGGCAGGATCTGGGATTTTACCTGAGGCCTGTTGCTTTTACACGCATCATCCAAATGCTTGTGCCACAGTATTGCGTGAAACCGAGAACCAGTCTGGAACTTGTAAACATTGCCTGTCGGAAAGAAACCACTGGTTAGAAACAGCCTCATGGCCACAGTCCTCCCAAGCTGAGTTTCAGCCTGGCATCATAATTAAATTAAACCCTCCTTTAAACTCCACATGGTCTAGTGCGTGGTCTTTCCGCTGCAACTTTACAACATTTGGAGGTCCCACTGAGATTCCTACCGGCCAGAGGTTGGAGCTGCCAGAGACAACTGCTGAGAGAAGTTCCTCAGCCCAGCCTTCCTTCCCTGGGTACCAGTCACCACCGATTTTCGAAGCTGGGCATGGTGGTGCATGCCTTTAATCCCAGCACTCAGAAGGCAGAGGCAGGTGGATCTCAGTGAGTTCAAGGCCAGCCTGGTCTACATAGTGAGCTCCAGGCAGCTGGGACTAAAAGGGAGACCCTGTCTCAAAAACGCAAAAAAAAAAAAAAAAAAATTCCTCTTTATATCTAGCAGGAAACTCACACTGTGACTATCAAAATGCCTGGAAAGCAGATCCTGAGTCCAGACATCATGGCTAAATGAACAAAAGGAGAAACCCGATAAATGGATACTTTGGAACCCCTCGTTGAAAAATTCTAATGGATTTTTGAGTTGGACATTTAATTCACTCTGTTCTTCTCCTGGTTCCTTGCCTGGAAAATGTACCTAGCTACTCTTGCCTTCTCCTTCACAGGCACCAGTCAAGGACTTTGTTCTCTCTATAGCTATACTTTTGGGGGTCTTTTAGATAGACCCACTGAGCAGGGGGTACCTCGGTTGCCACACCCTATGTCCCTTTTCAGCATGGAAGAAGTTAGAGTAGTTGGTGCCTCAACCTCTTGGCAATTGGGGTGACTTTCTCAGAGGGTGATGTGCTAAAAATAGGAGCTAAAAATTGGCTAGGCAGTTTAGGGTCAAGACCCCTCAAAGAACCAGTTTCTTTCTCAGCTGAGAGCTGAAGACTTCCTGGATCTACCAGGAAACTTACCCTCTGGTTGCTCTGACTTGTGGCCCATGTATCCTTAACTCACCTGTCAGATGTATTAACCAGCAGGTAAATTCTATCAAACTCATGGTGCTAAGGACCCAATATACCCCCTTCCTAGCAGAGATCATTCCACCTTAGAAACACCTACTGAGGCAGCTCTTATGAACTTCCTTCAAGGATGTGAAGATCTCACAACAGGGGGGAATGAAATAAAGGATTATAACAACTCAGGGACACTGCTCGCAGATGCCATTAAGTTCCATTTTCCCTGAGTCATTCTAGGAATGATTACTTGCTTGCTTTGTGTGCTTCCCCTTGATTGGTAAGTTTAACTGTCCTGTTAAACTCTAATTGGCTGTTGTACTTATAAAAGGCTGTGTAGGGCTGGAGAGATGGCCTAGCGGTTAAGGGCGCCAACCGCTGTTGCAGAGGACTCGGGTTCCATCCCCAGCACCCACATGGCGGCCGAGAGCCATCTGAGGCTCCGATTCCAGGAGAACTCCAGTTCCAGGGGAGTCCGACGCCCTCTTCTGACCTCTGCGGCATTGCATGACACGGGTGCACAAACTTGCATGCAGACAGTACATTGATACACATCCAGAAATAGATAAATGTCGGGCGTGGTGGTACACGCCTTTAAAAAAAAATAAAATAAAAGGCTGTGTAACTTGGTCTTCAGTTGCCACACTCCTGAGTTGAGTGTCTGCCGGGGCACAGTAATAAAATTAAACCCTCCTTTAAACAAAAACAAAAACAACAACAACAACAAAAAACTGGGCACATGTGGGGGTCAGCCCATGAGTGCATGGAGGAAACATGAGCTTGGGTGGCTAAGGAAAGCTGGGAGCAGCCCAAGGTTAGCTGATATTAATAGGGAGGGGCCTTTGGACCTGGCCCTTAACCAGGTTCTGGGCACTGTGCCTTCCACAGCCTGTTGATCACTTTTCAAATCAATGTTCTCAGATGTATAGAATAAAATACAAGGAAAATCACTAACACTGACACCCAGGTACTAAACTACCCGACACGCTCTGCGTGTGTGCCCGACACGTTCTGCGTGTGTGCCCACATCCGCCTTTACCACCCGCAGTGGTGTTGGGTCTGACAGTGCTGGGATTTCAAGATGAGCATCAATGACTTTCTGAGGCATCTGTAACCATGTGTGGTGTGGAACATCCATTTCTCCTGGGGCTAGACAGCACAGGATTGCTGACATGCTTGTCATTTGAGCCCATATTCATAATGGAAGGGAGAAACCATTATTTGTCACTGAAGTCCAAGATGTCATTTTTTTTTCCAGCCAGCTCATAGACCCTTTGAATTATATTACTGGACATTGTCCCCTGCCCTGTCACATCTCCCACTTTTTAGGGGTAGTGATTTCCTCTGGGCTGAGGCAGGGGTGGCCTGCGGTCCCCATGGCCACAGGGACTCAGAGTCCAGCTTGTGTGGGCATAGCCAGACCACAGGGGAAGAGACTCCAGTCTCAGTGAAGTAAGAACACCTGTGTGTACAGCAGACATATGCTCGGTTGGTCACCCTGGCACAGAACAGAGAACTGCATTGTCTGCTGCCTCCCCATCTGCTGGCTCCGTGAGGCTGTTGGACACCCCAATTTCTCAATTAAAACCATTAGAACCTGACACTGAGAGTATAGTCCCCTGACCACCTGTCCCCCCAATCCACCTGCTCTGGGAGTTTTTTAGAACTACCTAGACTTGGTCTCTACCCAGAGCTAGAGTCCAGATCTGAACATGAGCAAATCTCTAGGTGACCTGTCTGTGCCCAAACTCCATGCTGGCACGTTTCTACTAAGGAGCGAACGTGGGCAGGGAGTCTGCTCTCTAGGGAGCTTCCCTGGGTCAGAATCTAAGACACAAGCAGGGTTTTTTTTTCTTTTTGAGACAGGGTCTACCTATAGCTCTAGCTGTCCTGGAACTCACTATGCAGACCAGGCTGGCCTTGAACTCATAGAGATCCGCCCGTTTCTGCATCCAGAGTGCTGGGATCAAAGGCATGCACCACCATGCCCGGCAAAGGGTTGAATTTTTGTCTGGTAACTTGGGCTACCAAGGAGGCTGGCCATGCACTGCTCAGCATGTCTGAAGAAAAACAAGGCCCCTGGGCGTTATGGCACCAGACAGCTCCTGTCTCCAAGCAGGGCCCTGAAGGAAGGATGGAACCAGGAGAGAGCCTGAGATGACTAACGGAAGTTAAGTTAGAACTGTTGAAGTTACATGGACCCGAATGCTGTGTAGTATCATGTCACAGGCATGTCAGGGGTCCCTGAAAAACAAGACCCAAGACCCTACTGGCCCCAAGGTCTTGCCTCATCTAGTATTGACTGATATTCACTCCAAGACCCTGAGGCTATAGCTTGAGGGAGGACAGACAGCAAGGCCATCCCAGTGCTCGACAGAAACACACGAGCAGTACGAAGGATTCGTGGAGACCGTGGGCGCCATGCAAACCCAGCACAAAGGGCAAACAGTGACCTAACTGCTCCCAGGGCTTCACGGTGCACTGGCTAGAGAGGAAATGGAGGCACCCACCCAGCCTGCTGCCCACCTTTGTCAGGATTGTTCAGCTGGAAGATATCTGGGTGCTCAGGGTCGTCAGGCAGTTGTACCATCCAGCCCACGATGGAGACTTTCTTGCCGGGTGTAGATTTATACTAGAAGAGAACAAACAGCAGGGAGGCCTGGGCCTCTGCCCTGCCCTCCACAGGGGAGGCAGACACAGGCCACGCAAGCATCCTGCCCACTTTAGATCCTCCACAGGGGAGGCAGACACGGGCCACGCAAGTATCCTGCCCACCCTAGACCTTCCACAGGGGAGGCTGACACGGACCACGCAAGTATCCTGCCCACCCTAGACCCTCCGCAGGGGAGGCTGACACGGGCCACGCAAGCATCCTGTCCACCCTAGACCCTGCGGTTCACAAGGGTCATTTCCACTAGTTGAAGTCTAGCATGGCTGTCCTTTCAGGGGACTTACATGTTTTCTGTCTGTGCCCCGCAAGGACTTGGCTCCGTAGTACAGGAGGGTGGATCCCGAGAGGACAACCCAGTACCTGGTCCATGATGACAGCTGCGGAGGAAGCAGAGGCAGAGTGATGCTACAGGGGACAGGAATGGCACCAGGTGGCCTTGCAGACCTGGCCCCTCTTCCCTGGCCCTCTGCCGCCCCCTGGTGGGGCAGCCTCCGCCCATCACCAGGCCTCGCCCTTTCTTCCCTCCTCTCTCAATCCTTTAAGCACTCCTTCCTTTCTTCGCCTGGTTGAAGGCAACCTCAGGGCACAGATCCTATGTGTTAGGGGACCTGAGCCCAAAGATGTGCCAGGGAAACGCATTTTAAAAGCAGGGGGATGTTCAGCTGCCACCCAGAGACCGAATGTCTGTGCAGGACAAACTGAGTGCTGAATCTGGGGGCTTTTCTACTGGGAGGGCCAAGCTGGGAGCATGTCTCTGTCTCTCCAGGGTGAAGGCCAACTTCCCTACCCAGGGGACTCTGCCCTCCAGTAGGGTGATTTCAGTTCAGCAATGGTGAGGCAAGCACTGCATTCTGGGAGGAAGAGGACCGTGCCTTACACAGGACCGGGTCAATGGCATTGCTGCACAGACTTGCCTGCTGGGAGCAGCTAATCTGTAACCAAGGAAAGCAGTGTCCTTCTAGCCCTTCACTGACACCTCAGGGAGCAACAGGCATGGGAAGGGAAAAAAGTTCAGGGAACATTTGTCTTTACTGTGCGTGAGGAACACTGCCATTTTCCATTCTCTTCTATTTCATTTAAAAATACCAGCCATAGATGCTTGCCCCCACGCCTGACAACCTGAGCTCGACTCCAGGTACCCGAATGGCGGGAGAGAACTGACTCAGTACACACACACACACACACACACACACACACACACACACACACAAAGTAGAGGTTCTTGACCCCAAGCCTGACAACCTGAGCTCAACTCCAGGTACCCCAATGGTGGGAGAGAACTGACTCAGGTGTACACACACACACACACACAAAGTAGAGGTGCTTGACCCTAAGCCTAACAACCTGAGCTCGACTCCAGCTACCCGAATGGTAGGAGAGAACTAACTCGGTGCACACACACACACACACACACACACACACACACACAAATAAATAAATAAATAAATGCAATTAAAAAAAAATACTGGTTGCTGGGGCTAGAGAGATGGCATAGCAGTTAAGAGTGCTGACTGCTCTTGCAGAGGACCCGGGTTTGATCCCCAGCACCCACATGGCAGCTGAGAACCATCTTTGACTCCAGTTCCAGGAGAATTCAACACCCTCTTCTGACCTCTGTGGCACTGCATGACCCTCTTCTGACCTCTGTGGCATTGCATGACATGGGTGCACAAACCTACATGCACACAGTACATTCATACATACAAGAATAAATAAAAAAAAATACTGGTTGCTGTGATAAGCAGAACTCAGATTCTCAAACAGGCTGAATTCTTACAAAATGTCCTTCTGAGCTTAGGCCCTTTGAAGCCTCCTCGTGTTTCACCTGTTGGGCAGATGCTATACATGCAACCCTGTATGCTGTACATGCAATCCTGTATGCTGTACCTCAGTGATGTCTCATTGCTCTGTGACATGATGCTCTGTGATGCTCTCCACTCACCATGTCTAACTACTGATAAAGATGTGAAACCCGGGCGTGGTGGTGCACGCCTTTAATCCTAGCACTTGGGAGGCAGAGGCAGGTGGATCTTTGTGAGTTCAAGGCCAGTCTGGTCTACAAAGTGAGTTCCAGGACAGCTGGGGCTACAGGGAGACCCTGTCTCGAAAAGACCAAAAAAAAAAAAAAAAGTCCATCAACTGGCTGAATGAAGCACCTGCTCCAACTAGCCCAAGCAAAGAGCAGATCAAATGCCACAGGTATCTAAACTTCTGCTGGTGGTATCTGTTTTTGTAGACTGCAGTGACTGACCGATTCCTAGCCTAATTAGCCTGGCCTGGTTATAGATCAAAAGGTGCAGTTTCCCTGACCTACATCTGGGATATCTGCTTTGTAAACCATGATGACTGAGTGAACGCAGGAAGACATTTTCCTAAAATAACATGGCCCATCATGAAAAGAAACATAGGGCCCAGGTGGCAACCATTAAATGATGTAAAAAGTTCTATATAACCTGACTTATACATTGCTCAGGGCCCAGAAAAATCTTGAAGCCTTTTTGCTACATCTGGGACCACATGCATGTGAAAGAATATACAAACTTTATGACTCTCTCCTGGTGAGTGGAATTACTGGCATGTAAGAGAGCAGTGCTGAGACACTGGCTGGCTGGCTTTGGCCTCACTCAGTGAGGAGTGAGTCTACACTGCAGGACTGACATGGGTCCCCTGCATCACAGTGGGTGGCAGGACAGGGGCTGGAGCCGGATGGAGAGCAGAGAAGACCCAGTAGGTAGGTAGATGCAGCTCGAGGATGGGTCTGAAGTGCTGCACGTGGGGTCCCAGAGGCTGTGACATATGGGCCCAACACAAGGCTGCTAGTGGGCCTGAAAATGACCCCATGCCTCATCCCTATGCTTTCTCCACATATGGTGTGCGCCATGCTGCCTCAAGCTGTGTGGCCCTCTCCTTTCAGGGTACCCAGGACTCACCGGCCATCTGGATTGCCACCATGGTGGCTCTGGCTTGCCCATGTACCCATGTGCAGGCACTCTGCCACACATGGCTTCCAGGAGATGTGATTTCATCCTCAGTCACAGTCATAGAACTGAGGCCTCTGTCCCCTCAAAGGCACACAGAGCTGGGTTGACAGGTCTTTGGACCGCCATGCTGCCTATGACAGATGTGTGGCTGACTTACCGCAGGCTTCCTGCCTTCTTTGAGCAGGGTTTTCCTTCTCAGAGGCCCCTCCATAGTGGGCACAGCAGCTGAGTTCCCCGCAGTACAGGTGCAAGGGCTTGTGGGGCTGAAGGAGATCAACAGTCATATATGGCCCAGAGCAGCTGAGCCCAGGTACCTTTGTACCTTTCCACTCAGTGAAGCCCTCAGATGCCGCACTGGTGAGTCTATACAGGATCTCCAGATGGGGCCAAAGCCACTGACGAGCAGGAGGGGCTCCCGTAGAGAGTGCTCACCAAGTTCCCACACCCCAAGCTCTAGCAGCTCCCGCCCACCCTGCAGTCTGCATCCTCCCAGCTGCTCCCCAGGCTCACACCTGTCATTTCTCCATACCCAAGGAACATGGGCCTTTGCAGCCCAAGCTCTGGGAGCCCCTCCTCTCCCTAGCAGGAGTCCTCCACTTCCACTCTCTGCTCCCCTTTCTTCCTGGCTCTTCTCTCACCCTCTCCCTTAGGTGACAATGGCCAAGCCCTGTCCTGGGCTCCAGATCTGCGTGCTTCTGCTTACTACATATCCATAGACACGTGGCTCACTTACACTGGCCACCAAACCTGCAGTTGGTGCAGCTCCCCCCGACAGCTGTCTGGGTAGGACCCCTGGGGCACTTCTTCCCTCACCCATGCTCTGCAACCTAGTTAATCCTAAGGAGGTACCTGTAGGTCCCAGGTCCTAACAATGTCTGGCTGGCCATCCTACCTCCCCACCCAAGGTGACTACATCTTCCTTCACATGGCCGTCCATGCTGCCCCTGGCCCTCGCTTTCACTCCCGCCTCCTCCCCTCTCCGCCCACACAGTTCTCCTTCCCATCTGACCCGTCCTCTGGCTCCCAGTGCTTTAACACTTTTTTTGATGTATTTATTTTTATTTTATGTGTATGAGTGTCTTGCAGGAATGTGTTTAAGTGCACCTGTATCATGCAATGCCCTCAGAGGCCAGAAGAGGACACCAGATCCCTTGGAACTGGAGTTACCTATAGCTCACAGCCGCGTACTTACTGGAAAGGGAACAGGGATTCTCTGTTAAGAGTAGCTAATGCTCTTCATGGCTGAGCCATCTCTCTGGCCCCGAGATTATGGAGTTTTTGGAGCCAGGGTCTCCCTGGGGCCCCAGATGGCCTGGAACTGGCTATGTAGACCAGGCTGGCCTCAATCTCACACCTGCCTCTGGCTCCTGAGAGCTGGGATTAAAGGTGTGCAACATTACACTCAGCTCCCAGGGCTTTTAATGGCCATGCTGTATGCAGCTCTGGCTCTCTCCAGCCTCACTGGGACCCCCCTCTTCTACTTTCTTACAACATGTTTCTTGCCCTCACCAAGCTACCTGCTTCTACTGTCTCACAGCCCCACAGTCTCTCCAGCCACTTGGCTAATTGCCACCACTCTGGTCTTGGTTTCCCTGATGGCCCCTCCTGTCCATCAGGGTGCTCCGTGGCTCTCTGCTGCTGCTGCAGCATTGGAGAAATACTGTGTCTCCTTTGGGAGAGTCTTGCCCCAATAAGCACCCCAAAGCTATCTGTTGAATAAACGAGCAAATACCTGTAGACACAGCTCCGGGTTCTGGGAGAATTCCGAACTGGAACCCGCCAGTTGGGCCCTAGTGTGGCATAGAGACGTCCCCTGCTTCAGAGGAAAGGGGGTGAATTTTAGCTTTTGTCTGAAAAGATCAGCCACTCCTGGAAGCGGCAAGAGTATCCCAGACCCTGGGCCAGCCCCTCCCCTCCTCCTCTCTGGGCTCCTTGCTCCCGCTGCGACCAGCACTTGGGAAACACACGCCCCTCAGAGCCTCCATCTGGGAAAGCGCCAGGTTATTTCATGAATATTTTATTGACTGTTCACCCTTCTTCCAGCTACTCCAACGCATGTCTGAGCTGTTTAGTAGAAAATGCCATTCAGTTCACCATCCAGGGTGGTTAAACCTTGAAAGCAGACAGGCACAGAGCGGTGAGCGACCTTGCACTTTGGGCCGAGGTTACACGTAGCCCCCACATCTACCGGGATGCAGTGGATTCTCTGCTGCTATGCTTTCTCCTCTGGGCAGGCTCTCTGCTGGCTCCTGTAAGCTGCCTCTACAATCGCCTGGCATCCAAGTGCCCAGGTTCCAGGGCCTCTCCACGGGCACCACCTGGCTTTTCTCTCACCTGGACTCCCCTTTCTGGGGAGCGTCGCTGCTTGCTCCACCTCTTTGGGAGGCAGGCGCCATCTTGTTTTACCCAGTCCTGTCTTAGAGGACTCACTCATGTTGTGTGCTATGCCAGCCTCTTCCCTTCCCCTCAGCACACTCCAGCCCTACTTCGGGCTTCTCTGTCTGCTGGCCAGGTGACAGCACAACCATCTGTACAAGTCAGACAGGGTCTAGATGTCCTTTCCAAGCACTGCCTCTGATGTCCACAGCCATCTGTGGGCCTCTCCTTTTGCTCACATCACTGGTCACCGTGTTGTTATGGGGACAGCCTCTCACTGCAGCCCGGTCATCACACCATGACAGGGCCTCTGACCTCCAGCCAAGAAGGAACTGTATATCATGGCCATCTTGGGCCTACTATTCAGGGTCCCAAGTTCAGATCTGGTCATCTGCGGTAGTGACTCCAGGATCCCCCTCTTCTGCCCATCAGTCCCTACTCGTTAGGTGATGGCATGTCACAACACATATTGGTCTCCCATCTTCAAGGTAACTGTTGTCAGGATGACTGCAGGCTACCCCTGTTCTGCTGTGAGCTGCGGTGCAGAGAGGTGCTGGCAAGTCCAACTCCCAGGCCAAGCTGAGCAACATCTCCCTTTCTTCTGTCCACACAGGGATGGCCACATGTGAATCCACCTCTGCCTGGGAACCACGTGCTTGCTTCAGTGTGTACCAGGTGAAACACTCCCATGTTACCACATCTAAACCACATGTGGGGCCTTGCTAACACTCTACTCTCGGAAGTGCCTCCCCTGTGGGTGCCACTCACAGCTCCCCTGAGCTGGGCTTTGCCAGTATCTGTGAGGCCAAATGGCCAACGAAGTTCTTAGGTTTGAGGATCTTCTTTCTGGGGTGGCACACCTCTCTGGGGTGACACACCTCTGTGGTCCCTTGTGTTCTCCTGGGAGTGTTGGCTTCAGAGGCACTGCCATGCTTTCAAGCATACACCCTCATCCCCTGTAGAAGGGGTACTGTGCTCACATCCTGATTTAGAGGAGGACATTGAGGCTGAAGGGGGTAAAGGGGCCTCTTGTTACAGCCCAGAGAAGACCTGGTTCTGCCCTAGGGCTGGAAGCCCTCAAAACTTGGCTTCATGGCCCCACAGAGTAGACAGCACAGCCTGCTCTCCTAGGTGGCATGTGGAAGGGCATCAGAATGGTACACTTGCCACCCCTAGGAGAGCAGCCAGGGTGGTATTCACTGTTCCCTCCCCTGCCCTGAAAACATCAAATAATACTAAATGAATGGGCAACAGTATCTGTTACCCCACAAATCATGGGCTTTCTCAGAGCCACAGACATCTTTCCTAGAGTCATTCTGGGAGCATGTGGCTGAACGTATGTCCTCAGAAACTACTGTCCCCTCTCCGGGATGGATCTAGAGGTGAGGTGCATCAGACCAGAGGTCATGGGAAGTTTCCTCTGAGAAAGAGACAGGCTAGCAACCAAATGGAATACCTTATCCCACAGGGTTCATAAGACAATGCCGATGGTGACAGTTATGATGAGATGATGGGTTGCTGCTGCTGCCGCCAATGGTGGTGACAGTGATGAAGGTGCTGATGGTGACGATGATGGTGATGATAGTGATGATGATGGTGATGGTGATGATGATGGTGATGATGATGGTGATGGTGATGATGATGGTGATGGTGGTGATGATGGTGATGGTGATGGTGATGGTGATGATGATGGTGATGGTGGTGATGATGGTGATGGTGATGATGATGGTGATGATGATGGTGATGGTGGTGGTGATTGATGGTGATGGTGATGATAGTGATGATGATGGTGATGGTGATGGTGTGGTGATTGATGGTGATAGTGATGATAGTGATGATGATGGTGATGTCATATGATGGTGGTGATGGTGATGGTGATGATGGTGATGATCATGGTGATGGTGATGATCATGGTGATGATGATGGGTGATGGTGATGGTGGTGGTGATGATGATGATGATGGTGGTGGTGGTGATGGTGATGATGATGGTGGTGGTGGTGATGATGATGATGGTGGTAGTACTGGTGGTGGTGATGACAGTGATGAAGGTGCTGGTGGTGGTGATGATGGTGATGGTGGTAGTACTGATGGTGGTGGTGGTGGTGATGGTGGTGCAGTTGACAATGATGGTGGTGGTGGTGATGACGATGGTGATGGTGGTAGTACTGGTGGTGGTGGTGGTGGTGATGGTGGTGGTGGTGATGGTGGTGGTGGTGATGTGGTGCAGTTGACAATAATGGTGGTGCTGGTGATGATGATGGTGATGGTGGTAGTACTGGTGGTGGTGGTGGTAGTACTGGTGGTGCAGTTGACAATGATGGTGGTGGTGATGATGGTGGTGGTGGTGGTGATGATGGTAGTGGTGGTGGTGATGATGATGGTGGTGGTGGTGGTGATGATGGTGGTGGTGATGATGGTGATGATGGTGGCGGTTATGATGATTAGATAAGGCTGTTGCTGCCGGTGACGATGACAGTGATGGTGATGGTGGTGGTGAAGAGATGGGGTGGTGGGTGCCAGGCACTATGCTCAGCAGTATTCACTTACTATCTCCTTTGACCACACAGGACCACCAGGCCGGCACTGTCTCTATCCCTGCCTCAAAGAACTCTGAGGCTTGCAGATGGGAAGTCACTTGCCCAAGGCCACAACACTAAGAAGAGGAAGTCCAGGTGGGGCTGTTGAGGTGGAAGCAGCCAGGTTCTTAGTGCTGCCCCAGCAGCATCATGAGCAGTGGACAGGGCACTGGCTCCACAGTTTATATCAGGCCATAGGCATCTTAGAGTTGAACTTCATAAGGCCCTGAATCCCTCCTCCCTATAAAGGGCAGAGAGGAGCTGAGAGAAGTCTTGGATTGCACTTACTTGAGGTCTCAGGAATCTTGGTTCCCATGGAAGTGAGTCCCCCCTGACACCATTCTCCTGTCTTAAGTTCACAAAGCCCCAGTGGGAGTGATTTACGGGCAGGCCTGCTTGGTGCTGTTTATCAATGGTAGCTACTGCCCTCGGTAGCCTGGAGAGGGGGCAGCTAGTCCCATAAAGCCACTTACCAGTGAGTCACCCTCATCTACAGGCAGGAAGTGCCGCCTGATTCTGATGGGGCCTGGGACGCCCCTTCTGGCAGCCTTAGTCTCTGCTTTCTTCATGGCATTTACCATTTTCTGGATAATGTTCATGATTCACTAAGTGGGTTCTAGGAACCACATTGTACTGCATGTTCCAGTCTTTTGGGTAGCTAGGACAGGACAAGGTATAAATCAAAGCCAGATGTTCTCTCCTGGCCATTAGGACTCAGATCAAGTTGGAAGTCTAGCTCAGCATCTGGGTGAACCATCTACTTGAGCCTGGGCATTGTAAGGTATCTGATACCCCTCTGTGTCTCTGTGTGCTTTAGAAGTCAGAAATCTGGTCTGTAGTGGGAACAGGGATTAATGCAGAGTTGTAGCAGGAAGGACAGGCAGATGGAAGGGCAGTTCTACATTCCTAAGTACTGGCTCTGTTAGACTCATAGGGGAGAAGCTGTAAGCAGATATTTCTCAGCTCCCTATGAAGCAGCTTCTTGCTGACAGGGCTTAGCCTTGACTGTCATGGCCAAGGGGAGGGTCAAGCTCAAGGCCCAGGGACCTTTGCCTGCTCTCTCTAGAAGAGTCTTCCAGGAGCTGCACTTACACCCTGAAGGGGGAGACAAGCTATGATGTCTTTGGGGAACCACAGTCAGAAGCTTGGCCAATCGAACAACTGGCTGCCACCCACAGGGCTGTGCAGAGTGGCACAGGGTAGCCCCAGGGCAGCCAGGCTTTGGGGATCCCTGGTGAGCCTCGGGCACAGGTCCTGTCACTCACACATCTGGGTGGCAGTGGAAGGAACCCCTCGTTCCACAGATGGGTCTAATTCTGAAATACTGCTGAGCTCGGGGCTCCAGGGGAATCCTTGTGTCCTGAAGTGCCTGGGGCACCTCCCAGATTCCTCTACTCCCAAGGAAGGACACGTGTCTATAAAACTGTTCTGAGGGCAGCAGAGCTGGAGATCTGTTGCCAATAGAACTCCGCTTTCCTGGTATCTCCCCTAAGGATGGTGGATGATGCCACCTCAACCAGGGCAAAAACTGCATCAAGCAACACCTGCTAGCACCCCGAGGCCACCTACCCACAGTGCCCCTCAGAGGGCCTCCTCCGGCTAGCGCCATCCCAGGGCCTGGTAGAAACACCTCCACTGCAGACCGCAAAGCCTCCACCATCGGCTACTTGACAACTGGCTACTTGACAACCAGCTACTTGACAATCGGCTACGTGACGTGCTTCTCTGCTTCCCAGCTTTGAGCTCTGGTAGTTTTCTTGCTGGGCAAAGGCACCCACTGAGGCACACTCTCTAGAGGAGTCCACATCAGTACATCCCCACTGCACAGCTGAGGAACTGAGGCTTAGAAAAGTCGGGGTGACCAAGAGGCCTGAGAGTGCAGGTGGCCCTGCTCTGGGTTTCCTGGCTCTGCTGGCTACCCCTATCACTGCAGAGGTCTACTAGGGTCTCAGGACAGCAGGGCATGTCACGGAGCCCATCTCTCCTGTACCAAGCCTCCAGAGACCCTAAGCACTCCTAGGTCACCTTCCTCATTCCAGAACATGACACAGAACTTCCTCACATCCCATGACCATCAAAGGGGCTCTCCAGCATCCTCTTCACCAGCTATCAGTTCCTGCAGAAGCTGCCCCTGAACCTGCAGGCGACACAGGTCACCCTACTGGAGAGCCACTGTGCCAGGACCCTGTGTACCTGGCATTGTTTCCTTAAGGCTCTCTAAGCCCTGATTAGTTTCCATGTCCCAAGCCCTATGGGGAGGAAGACCCTCTGCTTCAGACAGGGCCACGCACTGTCCCTTCCCTCTCCTGTCTTGTCCCACTTAAGGGCCTCCGTGGGGACACAGGTCCCTTGAGGGGTCCTCTCCCCTAGTCTTTCCATGTCCCCATGAGATGCCCCTTCCTCCAGCCTGGCAATGTCAGGCTGGGGAAGAAAGGTGGGGAGAGGGCTTTGTGCAGAATGGATGCGTTTTCATATTCCGCTTCTTTTTATAAATTTTTAAAAAAATTTTATTTTATTTATTTCGGTATGTGTATCAATGTACTGTCTGCATGCAGGTTTGTGCACCTGTGTCATGCAATGCCGCGGAGGTCAGAAGAGGGTCTCGGATTCCCCAGGAACTGGAGTTCTCCTGGAATTGGAGTTTCAGACGGCTCTCGGCCGCCATGTGGGTGCTGGGGATCGAACCCGGGTCCTCTGTAAGAGCGGTCGGCGCCCTTAACCGCGAGGCCATCTCTCCAGCCCCATATTCCGCTTCTTAAAGAGCAATCTAATAATTTCTGACAACATCTTTAGGAAAATGAAGCGCTAATTACTTTTCTAAGTAGAAAGAACAGACTAATACCTTGTGAAAAGTCTGGAGAATGTGAGAGAGATAGTCCCTCAAAAGTCCTGAGATGCTGACCACGAGGGCCTTCATACTGACACCTACGCTCATTGCTGCTGTCTTTTTAATACCTCTTTAACAACAAACGTATTTTTAAAAAGTATCTGGGCCAGGCGTGGTGGCACAGGCCTTTAATCCCAGCACTTGGGAGGCAGAGGTAAGCGGATATCTGAGTTCAAGGCCAGCCTGGTCTACAAAGGCCAGCTGGAACTAAGGGGAGACCCTGTCTCAAAAAAGACTTAAAAAAAAAAAAGTACCTGGACACTTGCTATTTCTGCTGTCAAAACTTGCCTTTTAAGCCAAGTAGACACGCTGTTCTGACAGAAGCCCCACCTGCTTCTCCAGCCCAGCCCTGCTTTCTAGTTTGTTAAGGACCTGTTGAGGGGGGCTTGCAGGGCTCCCCTCCCCGGGGGAAGTGGCACAGGTGTGGGCTTTCCTTTTTCCTTTGTCAGGGCCCTCTGGTAGAGGCAAAGCCAAGAATGGACAGATTCTCACACCCTCGCCGCACTTCCGGTGATGAACACCACTTGATCTTCACTCTGGGCCTGGAGGACGGGGAAGAGGCCTTAGCCCTAGAGCTAAAGAATGACCAACAAAGACCTCCCTGGTCTGCCTGCCTGTCTCCAGCCAGGAGGCCTTGCTAGGATGGCCATGCATGAGGGTGTGGGAAGGGGAACAGCACAGAAGTGGGTGCCCTTGGCTCCGTGCACCCACCCCAGGGTCCAGCAAGGCAGGGGTTGGTACCCTACAGCAGTCCATGGCTCTGGGTACTCTTGAAGCCAGCAACTTTAGGGATAGACTGGGCACGTGGCCTGACTCTGGCTCATTCCAAAAGCCAACTCTAGGCCGTGGGTGTGTTAATTTACAAGATGGGACCACACAATTCTACCCTTGACCCGGCAATGGAAAAATCTACTGCCCACCCCTTCACAGGGGCCTTAAATGACTCAGCTGTGTCTGCTGGGCGACAGAGCTATACACATGGTTGTGGATGTGGTACGGGAGCTGATCTGGGGTCACCCTGCCCTTGACTTTGGTGTCTGGCTCTATTATTACCAGGGATGGAGGGGGAGGAGGAGGACTAACGAGCTGGCCAGTTGAAGGCCAGAGTGCCTGAGGTCAGAGCTGAGGGGAGGGACCTGTGGCCTTCACACCAGCTAGGCCTTTGCCCCTCTCGGGCCCTCATTCCTCTGAATGGGTCCCGCTCTCTCCTATGCACCTGCACTCCATATCTGCCTCTGCTCAAGCAGGCCGGTCATCTACAGCATCTGGGAGGGCCAGTTAGGGAGGCTCTTTCTCGCAGATGGTGGCCTCCTGTGCCTAGCCAGGCTGACACTCAGAATCCCCTCCCCTATCAAGAGCAGAAGCGTGGTCCAGAGGAGACAGGGCGTGCACTGAGGACTCGGCGTGGCTGAGCATTTGGCTGCCTGGAAGCTGGGCTTGGAGGAGGCCCAGTGATGTGATGGCGACTCAGCTACGAAGGGACAGTGAGACTGCTGCTCAGCTACGAAGGGACAGTGAGAGAGACTGCTGCTCAGCTACGAAGGGACAGTGAGACTGCTGCTCAGCTACAAAGGGACAGTGAGACTGCTGCTCAGCTACGGAGGAAAGTGAGACTGCTGCTCAGCTACCAAGGGACAGTGAGACTGCTGCTCAGCTACCAAGGGACAGTGAGACTGCTGCTGCGTCCAGTCTTCAAGAAGGCCGTGGAGGAGTAGACTCTCATGAACAGGCACAAGGGCTACGGGGTAGAAACAGGCTGCTATGGCTGGGCCACTGGGGCTGGAGGCTGAGGGCAGCTAGCATCGAGTTCCTCGGCCTGCCTGAGACTGGGCCCACATAATAGGCCCACCAGCATCTTCTTTTTTATTTTTTTGTTGTCTTTTTGAGACAGGGTCTCCCTTTAGTCCCAGCTGGCCTTGAGCTTGCTATGTAGACCAGGCTGGCCTTGAATTCACAGAGATCTGCCTGTCTCTGCCTCCCGAGTGCTAGGATTAAAGGCATGCACCACCATACCTGGCCCCACCAGCATCTTCTAAAGCAACTGGTTTCCTGTTCTCTTCAGCCAGGAAGGGGTGGGCCAAGAACCCCTCTTTGCAGAGCAGTTCCAGGGTGTCGGAGGCAGGCCTGGGATGAGGCAGGCCTGGGATGAGGCAGTAGGAGACCAGTGCTCAGAGAAGAGCGTCCTAAGAGCACCTGCTGCAGGCGTTCAGGCGGACAGTGAAGTAGACTGTACGGAACACTTGCCTACAGTGGCCACAGCTGCACACGACACTGTCTCCTAGGAGAGTCTCCCTGGCTACCTCCTCCCTCCAGCACCATTCCTAGTCATGGTGCTGACAGATTCCCACTGACTCCACCCAGATGGCTAGAATGCATACAGCAGTGCTAAGCATCTACTAATGGATGAGTGAAAGAAAGAATGAATGAATGAATGAATGAATGAGTGAGTGAAAAGATGGATGAGGGAAGGAACACAGGGCCAGCTACTCTGGATGTAGGTGGAGCCTAAGTGCTCCATCAGATGACCTCTCCCTGGCTGCTAACCAGGGCTGGCTTGTAGCCCTCTTCTGCAGGGTGTCCCTAACCAGGACTGGGCATTCCAGAGACTGTCCCTTAGGTCCTGTGCTTTCTTTCCGTTGCTGGTACCCCAAGAGAGAGAAGCTGGGCTGGTTTGCATGAGCTCTCCAGATGGAAACAGAGCAAATGTCCTAGGAGTCGTCAGGGGAGGGCAGAGAAAGCCCCGAAAGCCTCATGGTATCCCCTTCCCCTCCTGCCCCTATCCTGGGCTTTACAGGGATGGCTGATGGACATGGGACTGCTCCCCAAACCTATACTTATCATCTATGGGGTTTGTGGGATGATATAGAAGGACGTGAGTGAGCTCTGGCCAGCAGATGAGAGTGAAGAGGAAAGTCACATGACCTCTCTGAGCTTTGCCCTCCCCATCTACAAACAATCTGTATGGCTGATACAGAGGAGCAGCGAGGCTCTGGAGAGTCCACACATGGGCAGTGCCCAAAGGCTGGCACACAGGGAATATTTAGCACAGCCCATGGCCACTGGTGAGCCTCTCTGCCCTGTAGAAAGTGGCCACCCAGGACGGCGGTTACAGGGACTGAGGGGACAGAAGTCTTAACATCAGAGGAAGAACCTATATGTTTGTGCATGAGCAAATGCACATCTGTGTGCTTTGTGTGGTATACATTCATATATATATATATATATATATATATATATACATGTACAATGCATATGAGCACCTATACCCATCTGTGCATGAATCTATATATGAATGTATATGCATGTGTGCATGTTTAAATGTAAGTTTAGTGTGTGCATGTACAGGTGTGTGAGTGGAACTACTCATGTGTAACTAAGTATGAGCACAGGTATATATACTCACAGTATGTGAGCAAAACTCTGCGTGACTAACTTTGAATGTTCACATATAAGACTGCAACTGTGTGTGCCCATGTGAGCCTATGTAGCTCAGTGCATGTGCATACATGAGACTATGTAACACTGTGTTTGGACACATGTGACTGTGTAATGCTGCACATGTGAGATGCTATAATTCTGTGAATGGGTGCACATGAGATTGTGTTACTGTGCATGGGCACATGTGACACTGTATGCACATACATGTGTCAGAGCATGTAACTATGCATGTGTACATGTAAGACTGTGTAACTGTGCATGTACCCACACGAGAATGTAACTGTGTGTATCTGTCAGACATATGCAAACAGGCCCCTAGCTCTGGGGGAGGACCCACCCCAATGGCCAGAGGAAAGAACCCTGCTGCTCTGGGACATCCTCATCATTTCTCCATCTGTCCTCAGACCTCAAGCACCAAGGTACCCTTCACCACCTGCAGTGTCATGTCCTCTTGGAGCCCTGGTGATGGTCCAGGAAGCATCAGTACGTGGAGCCCAGGACACGGGTGAGTTCCTGAAGGAAGGCTGTATACCCAGGATAGATGGCTGACAGGAGTCACAGGATGGATGGAGGTAATGGGTACTTTCCTGCCACCAGTGCCCAAGCAGAGTGCTGTCCAAGAAGGCCCAAGGTCTGCGGCTGCATGGGTGTTAATACTCTTATACACCACCAGGTGGAGCCACATGCCCATCTCAAGACTTCAAGGGTGTTTCAGGCTTCTAGGTCCAGAACCCACATTTAAAAGGCCTGGTTGGCTCCCAGGTCTCCTGTAGCTGGCTTAGACCAAGTGCTCTGGGTGCCAGCAAAGAGCTCTAACAGGATGTGGGGGAGGAGAAGTGATCTCTAAGCCTGCAGTGGGTGGGGTGGGGGGGCAGGACCCCTTCCTCAGAGCCTGACTCCAGTTCCCTGGTCCTGAGATTTCCCGAGGGAGGGGGCCGCGCTGAGGCCGCACTCACCTTTCCGGCCCTGCAGACATCTCTTCACTAAACTCTGAGCTCTCACTACTGCCTGGAAAAGGAACACAGATGAGTGAGCACAGTGGCCTCGCCGTAGGGGACCTGTGCTCCTGGGCCCCAGCCCTGAGGTCCCAGCACCCTGTGGGCCACAACAGGACCTGAGTTCCTTCTGATATTTCTGACTCTGCTCTGGGAGGATGCAAAGAACATCCAGTCCCGCCATTCTCCAGAAGGCTCTGCGCTCCTTCCCCAGGGCCTGCCCTCTGGCCTATGGGGCCGGGTCCTCAGGCCTGTCTGGCCTGGTGCCATGATTGCCTCCTTGCTGCCCCATGACCTTGCCTGCCGAGGGCACAGGTCAGGTAAGCACTTATGAGCCCAAGGCTGGAGTCGGGGTAGGTTTCAGTGCATCTGCCTACATGGGACAGAACCCTTCAAGAAGGGCCTCTGCAGAACCCTGGCCCACGGAGATTCTGTTACGGCCTGGGCCAGGACCCTTCGCCACGGTTGCACTCTGCTTCCCTGGGCCAGGCGACTAGGGCACGCTGCTTCCTTAGGGCTCCCCAGGCTGGTGCTGTTAGGCTGACTGGGGCTCCCTGTTTTCCTAGGGCACCTTGCTTCCTGGGGCTCCTGCGGGTCTATATCCTAGGGCTGAGTGGGGTCCCCTGCTCCCCTCGTCTCCAAGGATAGCTGCCCTCCTGGCATTTACATTTATGTGTCAGCCTCGCCAGAAAGGGCAAGGACGGGGCTGCTCGAGCAGGATTCTCGCTTCTAACCGTGAGGTAGAGAGCAGGCTACTGCTGCTCCGAACAGAGCATGTGTACACACACACACACACACACACACAGCCACTTTCACAGGGCTTTAGCCCAAGAAGAAAAATGTTTTGCGTTCCCTGACTTGAAGAGCCAGAGCTAAACAACCTTGTGATCCTGGCTGGATGCTGGACAGCACAGCACCTGACTTGTATTCTCTCAGGAATAGCGGCCCAGACGCATCCACAGCTAGAGTATCCTGGATGTCATACAGCTGCTTTGGACTCAGGCAGTACATTCTCAGGCCCTCATAAGAATGCAGGGCCCAACACACACGCTGAGGGGGAGGTGCATGAGTGGGACCCCGAGGGCTCTGCGCCCAGGAGCACAGTGGACTCGGACGGAAGCCGTATACCTTCCCCAGCACCCCAGAGCCCAGAATGCTTCTTCCTGGGAGCCTACAGACCTGGAATGCACTGTCTGCGCTTCCTACACCCCTTCCTGAATCTAAACATGATGACCTTCTCTGAAGACAGAAGGCAGATAGGGGACTTGTCACTGGCTTCAAGGAGGCAGCTGCCCCTGGACTGAACTGCCCACGACACAAAGACCTAACCTCACAGAGACTTATGGCACGCGATTCCCCCTGCTGTCCCGCTGCCCTGCTGTCCCGCTGCCTGCCTCCCCTGCTGTCCCGCTGCCTGCCTCCCCCAGCTTCTGGCTGTCTGCCCCGCCACCTTCATCAGATCAAACACAACTGGACAAATGTCTGCCCACCACCAGCCCCGGAGAACTCTTTGGTGCGGTGTTGGTGGGGAGCGGCACAGACAAACACACAGGCACAAACTACAGTAGCACAGGCACGCTGAACGGCAAGGGTCATCAGAGGGGCACTGCGGGGTGGCCTCAATGACAGGATGGGGTCGCCTCCCCTAGATGATCTGAGAGCCCCACGGTAGCCTGTCCTAATGTCAGTCTCCCTGTGAGCATTTAGCAGCTCTTTCTGTCCTTCTGTCCACCTAGCACCCTTCCTGCCAAGGCCTAGGGGTACAAATGTCACCCCTGAAGCTTGTTTCTTCACCCTCTTTCCTGATTCCTCTGGGTCAGACAAGCACAATAGTAGGAAACAGTGGCTTACCGGGACATAAGTGCCACTGAGGTAGCAAACAGCTGGCTTTGGAGAGCTGAGTGGGACTGAACCTGTCGCTTTCACCTGCCTGTCACACTTGGGCCTGCCAGTAGGATAAGGCCAACCTAGGGCTCTTTCTGCAGCCCAGGGGACTCCTGCAGGGAGCTACTCTGTAGGCGTGAGGGGCCACTGGGCACAGCACAGTGACACAGACAGACATGGAACACACACTGGGCCTGGAGCCCTGCCTGTGTGTGCAGGCTGAAGACGCTTACCTAGGGAGAGTCCATTGGTGATGGCGGTGGAGGAGGTGAGGGTGAGGCCCCTGCGGGGGCTGCGGGACTCTAGGACGCTGTCGTCCAGAAGGTGCCTGGCTTTCTCCGATGGGAATGTCGCACTTTTACTCTCAACTACACTCAACTGACACATCATACTGGAAAACGGAAAGGAAGAAAGAAGGCAAGCTCCTTATCCGTGGAGTAAGGTGACCACACTTGCCCCAGGGCCGGGGCCAGGGCCAGGAGCCAGCTGCCAGAAAAGGCCTCTGCCCAGAGACCTGGGCGGCCCAGGCTCTGCCCTCTCTCATGGTGTAACCTTGGGCAAGTAACATCCTCTTTCTGAGCCTCAATTTCTCCATCTAGCAATGCTGCTTGGCTTGCCTGTCTCCCAGAATGAAGATGAGGCTTGAGATGAAGGTGCAGTAAGGGAAAAGCAGGCCACGGCCAGCCAGGTTGGTCCAGAGCCACAGGCCCAGTCCAGATCCCGACTCCAATGTGCCCTCCTTGAGGGGCACCACAGCCTCGTGATCCTCACTGGACTCACGTGTGCATGATGATGGCACCTGCACGGCTAGCGAGGTGTCGGCCAAGGGCGTGTAATGGTGTCTAGAAGGGGAAGCACTAAGGACTCATAGCAGGTATGTCCTTGTCCACCTGCCTCAGAGAGCCTCTAGGGCCAGCCCGAAGGGTGCTAGCACTTGTGCCTTAGTGGTAGAAGGCAGACAGGAGGAAGGAAGAAAGGAAGGGAGAAATAAAGGGAGGGAGGAAGAGGAGGAGGGGAGGGAGAGAATTGTCTGTTTGGGAACCTGTGCCCATTGCCCAGGTGACATGGGCATGGCTGCCCCTGGCCAGGCTGAGAACCTACGTGTCCCCCATGGGCATGGCTGTCCCTGGCCAGGCTGAGAACCTACGCGTCCCCCATGGGCATAGCTGCCCCTGGCCAGGCTGAGAACCTACGTGTCCCCCATGGGCATGGGTGCCCCTGGCCAGGCTGAGAACCTACGCGTCCCCCATGGGCATGGGTGCCCCTGGCCAGGCTGAGAACCTACGCGTCCCCCATGGGCATGGCTGCCCCTGGCCAGGCTGAGAACCTACGTGTCCCCCATGGGCATGGCTGCCCCTGGCCAGGCTGAGAACCTACGTGTCCCCCATGGGCATGGCTGCCCCTGGCCAGGCTGAGAACCTACGTGTCCCCCATGGGCATGGCTGCCCCTGGCCAGCCTGAGAACCTACGTGTCCCCCATGGGCATGGCTGCCCCTGGCCAGCCTGAGAACCTATATGTCCCCCATGGGCATGGCTGCCCCTGGCCAGCCTGAGAACCTACGTGTCCCCCAGTTGTGGGCTTTATAGGGCCAGTGAGCCGGGAGGCGCAGTGCTCTGTGGAAGACACCATGACACACCCACTGCTGCCCTCAGGACAGTCACTGGTATTTGGCTCTCCCTGAATGGGCTGTTAACCAAGCTTGCCCATAATGCATCCTCTCTCCACTAACTTCTGGTTCGGGTCCTTGCTGACAGCACATGCACTGTATTACTGCCTGCCCTCCATTCGTCCTGAGCTCACACCAGCCTTAGGAGAGTGCCTGCCAGGGACACCAAGAGTTCCTAGAATGGGTTGGGGGAGGACCCAACAGTGCTTCAGCTCAGAGGAGGGCTGCTCAGTCACCCACTTGTTGCCCAGGCTGTGGCTCTTCCTATGTCTGGGGACTGGCGGTGTGGGGAGGCTGCTGGCCACAGACGCGTCAGGACAGGTGGGCCTCCGGCGGAACCTGGCTGAGCTGGAACCAGCGGAGGGCCCTGTGAAAAGAGCAGATGGACAGCCATGAAAGACGTTGCAGGGGAGAAGGTGGAGGGTGAGGCTCAGGGGAACTGGGTCCCAGGTCTGAGGTCCTGCCCCTCCCCAGGCGTCCCAGGTCTGAGGTCCTGTCCCCCCCCCCCCAGCGTCCCAGGTCTGAGGTCCTGCCCCTCCCCAGGCGGCACAGATGAGACAAGGTTTATACAACTGTAGAGCTTCCTACTTGTTAGATGCTGACTCTTCCTTCCCAATGGCACCCAGGCATGAAGGCCTGTGCTACCCGGTCCAGCACCAGGCAGCTGGCTGATACCCCAATTTTGGCAGCCAGGTGGTACAGGCAGACCCGTCCCTAAGAGCAGAACCAGTGGCCTGCCGCTAAAGCAAAGATCCCAGCCAGACACCCCAGCCCAGCGGGGTCTACACCCCAGCCCAGCGGGGTCTACGCAAGGCCTTGAGCCGGGACAGCTGGGGCTGAACCTGATTCTATCCACGCATGCTTTCCTGGCCAGGACTTCTGTGCTGGCACAAGCTGCTCTGAAGCTCCTCCTGTCCACTAAGGGATATACTAGAAGTGCCCTGAAGGGCGGACCTTCTCTGGAAGCTGTGACTCTGTGGCCACAGGGGGTCCGGGTCGCCTGGGGAGGAACCCAAGCCTTACATACTGGGACACAGGCTGGCTCTGTCTCTGGGGAAAGAGCCTGTGCAGCTGCTCTGGAGAGGAAAAGAAGAGTGAATAGCACGCTTCTTTGTTTCAGCTCTGCACTACTGGGAGAGAAGAATCCAGAGGGCGGAGCCCTTGTTTATCAGCAGCCGTGCAAGGATTACAGCCTACTGCTTGAGTCACTGGGCTCCCACCCTGCACATAAAAGTACTCTAGAAAGGTCATATGGCAAGCCTCCTACCCAGGAGGCCTGAAGTTGGAGCCCAGAAGCCCTGGTGTTAGAGCAGAAGGCTGAGGCACACTCTTAGGAGCCTCAGGACACCATGGAGAAGGCAGGCTTATGGATGGGCTACACGCTGGAGGCAGGACCAAGACCCACGTGTGTAGGAGGCTCCTGGGGGTAGAGGAGGAGAGTCAGGGGTTCAGAGTTCACGCACTGGACAGAAGGGAGGAAGGGAACAGAGAGATCATAGTGCAGGGTCTGGCCATCAGGAGGCATGTGTTCCATGAGGACATCTGCACCCACTGCTGTCCTGGAACACGAGGAGATAAAGTAGCATCCACTGTGCACCAGCTGTGAGTGGCCTTGACGAAGTAGCACCCACTGTGCCCCAGCTGTGAGTGGCCTTGACGAAGTAGCACCCACTGGGCGCCAGCTCTGAGTGGCCTTGATGAAGTAGCACCCACTGTGCCCCAGCTGTGAGTGGCCTTGATGAAGGAGCACCCACTGTGCCCCAGCTGTGAGTGGCCTTGATGAAGGAGCACCCACTGTGCCCCAGCTGTGAGTGGCCATGATGGAGCACCCACTGTGCGCCAGCTGTGAGTGGCCTTGATGAAGTAGCACCCACTATGCGCCAGCTGTGAGTGGCCTTGATGAAGTAGCACCCACTGTGCCCCAGCTATGAGTGGCCTTGACAAAGTACCACCCACTGTGCACCAGCTGTGAGTGGCCATGATGAAGTAGCACCCACTGTGCACCAGCTGAGTGGCCTTGATGAAGTAGCACCCACTGTGTCCCAGCTGTGAGTGGCTTTGATGAAGTAGCACCCACTGTGCCCCAGCTGTGAGTGGCCTTGACGAAGTAGCACCCACTGTGCGCCAGCTGTGAGTGGCCATGATGGAGCACCCACTGTGCGCCAGCTGTGAGTGGCCTTGATGAAGCACCCACTGTGCCCCAGCTGTGAGTGGCCTTGATGAAGGAGCACCCACTGTGCGCCAGCTGTGAGTGGCCTTGATGAAGGAGCACCCACTGTGCGCCAGCTGTGAGTGGCCTTGATGAAGTAGCACCCACTGTGCGCCAGCTGTGAGTGGCCTTGATGAAGGAGCACCCACTGTGCCCCAGCTGTGAGTGGCCTTGATGAAGGAGCACCCACTGTGCGCCAGCTGTGAGTGGCCTTGATGAAGTAGCACCCACTGTGCGCCAGCTGTGAGTGGCCTTGATGAAGTAGCACCCACTGTGCCCCAGCTGTGAGTGGCCTTGATGAAGGAGCACCCACTGTGCGCCAGCTGTGAGTGGCCTTGATGAAGTAGCACCCACTGTGCGCCAGCTGTGAGTGGCCTTGATGAAGGAGCACCCACTGTGCGCCAGCTGTGAGTGGCCTTGATGAAGTAGCACCCACTGTGCGCCAGCTGTGAGTGGCCTTGATGAAGGAGCACCCACTGTGCCCCAGCTGTGAGTGGCCTTGATGAAGGAGCACCCACTGTGCGCCAGCTGTGAGTGGCCTTGATGAAGTAGCACCCACTGTGCGCCAGCTGTGAGTGGCCTTGATGAAGTAGCACCCACTGTGCCCCAGCTGTGAGTGGCCTTGATGAAGGAGCACCCACTGTGCCCCAGCTGTGAGTGGCCTTGATGAAGGAGCACCCACTGTGCGCCAGCTGTGAGTGGCCTTGATGAAGTAGCACCCACTGTGCGCCAGCTGTGAGTGGCCTTGATGAAGTAGCACCCACTGTGCCCCAGCTGTGAGTGGCCTTGATGAAGGAGCACCCACTGTGCCCCAGCTGTGAGTGGCCTTGATGAAGGAGCACCCACTGTGCGCCAGCTGTGAGTGGCCTTGATGAAGTAGCACCCACTGTGCGCCAGCTGTGAGTGGCCTTGATGAAGGAGCACCCACTGTGCGCCAGCTGTGAGTGGCCTTGATGAAGTAGCACCCACTGTGCACCAGCTGTGAGTGGCCTTGATGAAGGAGCACCCACTGTGCCCCAGCTGTGAGTGGCCTTGATGAAGTAGCACCCACTGTGCCCCAGCTGTGAGTGGCCTTGATGAAGTAGCACCCACTGTGCCCCAGCTGTGAGTGGCCTTGATGAAGGAGCACCCACTGTGCCCCAGCTGTGAGTGGCCTTGATGAAGGAGCACCCACTGTGCGCCAGCTGTGAGTGGCCTTGATGAAGTAGCACCCACTGTGCGCCAGCTGTGAGTGGCCTTGATGAAGGAGCACCCACTGTGCGCCAGCTGTGAGTGGCCATGATGAAGGAGCACCCACTGTGCGCCAGCTGTGAGTGGCCATGATGAAGGAGCACCCACTGTGCGCCAGCTGTGACTGGCCTTGATGAAGTAGCACCCACTGTGCACCAGCTGTGAGTGGCCTTGATGAAGTAGCACCCACTGTGCGCCAGCTGTGAGTGGCCTTGACGAAGTAGCACCCACTGTGCGCTAGCTGTGAGTGGTCTTGCACATTCAAACTCCAGCTCACTGATTCCTGCACAGCTGGCTCCACGGATGTGAAGAGGCCGGAGGCGCACACGGCTCCATGGCTGGGGAAGGCTGGCCCCCACCAGCCATCTGAGGATGCTCACTCCCACCTGGCTCCGCGTAGCTCTTGCCTCCCAGCTCCACCCCATACTTTAAGGCTTCACTAGCTTTCCAGACTGGCTCGGCTGCTTCCACTCAACTCTGGATTCCTTCTCCAGAACAAGGCCCCTTTCCTTTTTGCTTCAGAGCCTTGGGAGGCATGCCTGGCCTTAGATGCCCCTGGACCAGATGGGGAGGGTGGGCGGGGCGGGGGCCCCAGCGGAAGAGCCTGGGCCTCCTGGGCCTGTGTCTGGGCTGCTCATCTCTGCTCTGGGCCTCAGCCCCCCCCCCCATTCTCCCGCATTGCTGACAGTCTGGGTCTGATGGAAGCACAAGAATTCCCATTCAATTGGGACCCAGATGAGGGGCCTCTCTGCCAGTAAGTGACACCCTCTGCTACTGAAAGTCCTCACGTTCCTGCCCCTCCAAGCCTGGGGTGGCCCCATGTGACGGTGCCAGGACACGTGTCTTCTGAGCTGGGTAGCTGGCAAACTTGTGGTCATGTCCTCAGCAGGGTGGGGGTGGTGATGAGCGGGGGCTCCGGCCTCCCTGGTAGAGCACAGGCCCTGCTGCCCAGCCTGATATGGCATGAGTGGCTGGAAAAACTGACCATGTGGCTTGACTATCTCAAAGGATTGCTCTATTTTTCCTCAGCATAATTTTTCCATGAATAATCTTTAAAGCTCTGTAAGTAGCTGTTTCTTTAGCAGTTTTATTGGAACATATGAGAATTGACAGTTTCTGTGGGGGAACCAGATATGATGTAAAAAAAAAAATCTGGTTTTCATTATGCAAAACCAACATACTGCCCAACAGACCACTCATTGATTAGTAGAGAAAAGAGCCCTGGGCCTTCTAATAACAGCTCTGGAGTGACCAGGAATCTAGGTGATGGATGGCTGATTGCAGGCTGAGTGAGCTCAGGCAGCTGGCTTGCCTCTCTGTCCTTGTTGCCTCCCTGTGAGGAGTCAATCTCACGCCCTCCCCCGCCTCCCCCAGCCCCACATGTTTTTCTGCTACAAATGTTTAGGGACCTAGGGGCTACCCCTGGGCCAGTCACTGGAGTACAACATGGGCTGGAAAAATGATGCTCTGCCTTCATGGGGGAGTCAACAGTGAAGGGAACTGAGAGGTGCGATCGGGTATTTGCAACCAGGTCTGATAGGATAATAATGATGTGATAATCGTGATCAGTACAGCAAGGGCATGACGGCACTGATAGCAGTGGGGGTAATGAGGCTAACATTTACTGAGCGGCTACCTGCTGCAAGCACGCATGCGATGTGCTCTGTCCACGTGATGGCATTTACACCTCACAGCAGCATCGCCATGAAAATGCTGCTCCTCAATTTTGTGATATGGAACTGGGGCTCGGCGGGTTCAGAAACTTGCCCAGTTGAGCAGCTTGGAAGCTCTGAGAACTCGGCATTTGAGAATACAGGGGAAGGATCAGAGATTTCTGGAAGGTTCTATATCCCGGCTAGTACAAGAGTCTGGCACGAACAGTGACGGAGGCAGAAGGGACAGCAGGGGCAAAGGCTCAGAGGTGACAGAGAGCAGGGTCCCTGTGGAGCCTAGAGTTTCACAAGGTATAGGCATGGCGATGGCCTGAGACTCACAGCTTAGAAACTCCTCTGGCTGGAGAGTAACTGGATATGGCCAAGATGGAGAGACGTGGATGAGAGGTGCCCAGGAGATGGGCCAAGCTGGGGTGCAGAGGAGGGGACCAACAGGAGCCCTCTGTGTATGGTACCCGCACCTGGGGTGCAGCTCTAGGAGAAGAGAGAGATGAGAAGTCCAGTGTGGGGCCAATGTCTGGAGGCCGCTGGCTGTGGGTGCGAGGAGGGCATGTTGTGGGCAGGGAGCCTCTTCCCATGGCTTTCCGGCTGAGCCCTGCCCTGGGCCAGCATGGTCCCACTTCAGTCTCGCATTCCAAGTCTCACACATTGGAAATTAATAGGAGGCAGCTGTGTGAGAGAGGGAAGTAGCCACTTGAAGTCACAAGACTTGGGTTCCAGTCGCCTCTAACCCCAGCTGGGCTGGGGCTGATGCCATCTCCTCCTGGATGTGCATTTCTGGGGGAGCTGTGACAACTGTGCCATCTGGAGCTCCTGCCAGTGCACCCCTGAGCCTCTAGGGCCCGGGGTGGGCTGCCACCCAACTGACGGGTTCAGTGTCCTCTGCTTCCAGCCTGCTCATGTGACAGAGCCCCATTTCAAGATCCAAGATTCGGCCCTTCCAGATTCACCAGAGTACTGCGGCTCTTGGGCTGCTGAGGCCCCTGTGTAGCTGTTTGTTTGGAAACTCTTCTCTAGCCAGGTTTCTAGCGGAGCCTGGGAGCTGGTCATTTCTATGTTCACACATTCTGCTTCTCACACATGAAGCTCTCACGGTCCTCACTGAGAGCCAACATCTATCTCCATGCAGAAGGCCCAACCCGTATATTTCCTTCTGAAAAAGTTTGTCACCCTTGGACTGGGCCGTGCTCTCGTCACAGCCAGAAGGCCAAGCCCTCTGGAGGCCACGGTGGGTGCAGGCTGAGGATACTCCCGTCATGCCCAACATGCTGAGCCACCGCAGGGTAATGGAGCTGGGCTGAGTGTGCTCCAGTCCCGGCCCTAGGCTTGACTGTGTCCTGCCTGGCTTCCTAGCACATCAGCTCTCACAGCAGTGTTTCATCTGTTCTGAGCATCAGAGAGGTTTGCAAAATGGAGAACATGTGGAGAGACGGGAGGCCCTGGCCCTGCCAAGGCTCTCTTCTTCCTCAGTGGGGTCAGAGGAGGGTTAGCTGTGCTTTCCAGTTGTCATGATGGGGTACTGTGCCCCCTCCTGTGGACTAAGGTGGCCCAGTAAGGAAATCAGGCACAGCGTCAGGGGTTTGATGGGATCTAAACAGAAAGCTGCGGTGGGCAGTTGACACTGAGGGGCTGCAGAGGCCCAGGGGTGTGTTTGCATCTGCCTGAGGCTCAGAACTTGTGGATTCTCTGAAACATGCATGAAAGTGCCCAGGAGAAGAGACGGCACAAGTGACTGCCCTCCACCGCCAGAAGAGGCGGCACAGGTGTCTGCCTCACCCCCCCCCGAAGACGCAGCACAGTGTCTGCCCCCCACCCCAGGAAGAGACAGCATAAATGACTGCCCACCCCCCCACCCCGGGAAGAGACGGCACAAGTGTCTGCCCCCCCAAGAGACAGGATTGAGTGACTGCACCTCAAGAGACAGCATGAGTGTCTGCCCCCCCAAGAGAAAGCATGAGTGACTGTCCCTCCCACCAAGGTGCTGCACCCTAAGACAGCAGCACCCACCACTACAGATACGTCCCACTGGGCTGTGGTTAGCAAGCTAAGGAACCTAAAAGAAACACTTAGGGAGAGACAAGGCCGCACTCTTGTGCCACAGGCAGTCAGGCCTGAAGCACCCATTAGGACGATCAGGCTGGGGGCTCCGATCCTCCCGTGAAGCCAGCCAGCACCTGTGTACTGGTAGGGCAGTGTGTGACTTAGCTCATCTGTGGGAAAACCAGGCATGGTAACACACCCCTAGGATCCCAGCACTCGGGAGGAAGAGGGGGAGGATCAGGTATTCAAGGGCCTCCTGGACCACAATCCAAGTTGGAGGACGGCCTGGGGTGCATGTGGTCTTCCTGCTCCATGTGTTACGTACAGACGACAGACCTGTCCAGGCCCATCTCGGCAGTCAGCTCTGCCACTTCGCTGATGTGTGAGGCTGGCCAAGCACCCCGGCATGGGGTCAGGTGAGGCTGGCATAGGCCCACCTGTCTGTGGGACTGACCAGGCAGGACCCAAGAGCACTGGGTGAGCGAGCACCAGGCAGACTCAGAAGGTGCTCAGTTCCAGTCACCTGTGCCGAAGAGGATGGTGATGACAAAGTTGATGGTGCGGCAAGTGTTTTCCTTGTGTGAACTGTCTGGGGTGCTCCAATGAGTGGCAGGGTCTCTGGCCCTTTTTGACCTGCAGAGTATACACGTGTCATTCAGAGTGGTGTTCTTCACCCTAAGTTCTGGGGTGGCAGGCAGTGTGACAGTGTTTCCTGGCATGGCCAGTGAGCTCTGCACCTGGGGCAGAGAACCTTGTGGGCACTAAGGCTCCCTCTCTGGTGCTCGGGTGGCAGCCATACACTGTCTTCCACCCAGATGGCATCAAGGTCTGCCAGAAAGGCCAGGAGCCAGCATTCCCAAGGGGCCTTGTGCCATCAGAATTTCTGTCACCACTGCCAGGGACCCCCTTAGTGGCCCCATGATGTGAGTCTGTGTGAAGCCTTCCTGTTTCTAGGAAAACTAGGACTCAGGAGAGTTGAACCAACTGCCGGAGTCCCACAGCTCAAAGGGGCTGCACCCAGGCTCTGCTGACCCACCAGCAGCTCCTGCCACCAGACAGTGACACGAGAAGACAGGAAGAGGTATGGGAGATCAGCCTTGAGGTGCGAGGGCAGAGACGGAGGCCAAGGCCAAGATTTTTCTGGACTCAAGTGTGGTCAGGAGTCTTGAGAGGAAACCTGTCCGCTGGGGAAGCCATGTGGAGGTGGGCAGAGAAGTCTGGAAGTGTCCTTAGCAGCTTGGAGGCAGACACACATCACTTCCCCTGTGTGTGGGGGTGGGGGGGGCAACGTTCTGTGTAATATTTTTCTCCAGGAAAATATTAGTTCATTTATATAAACTGAACATTACATGTAGAGAAAACTGAAACGTGGCGTTCCCGGCCCTTCTTCCTCCACAGACCCAGAAGCGGAGCTGGTTTCTCCATTTCCTTCCTCACAGTCTTCTTGCTGGGGACCAACTGCCTGCATGGCCACTTCCCCAAGGGGATAGTTGGGGGCGGCAGCTCTTGGCAGGGTGCAGGGGCCATCAGAGTCCACTGCTGGCGCCCACCAAGGTCCCGGGACGATGGAAGCTGATGCACACTGTGCATGGTCTAGTTCCCAGTCACTGACACTGCATGGTCTAGGGTTCCCAGTCACTGACACTGTGCATGGTCTAGGGTTCCCAGTCACTGACACTGTGCATGGTCTAAGGTTCCCAGTCAGTGACACTGCATGGTCTAGTTCCCAGTTAGTGACACTGTGCATGGTCTAGTTCCCAGTCACTGACACTGTGCATGGTCTAGGGTTCCCAGTCACTGACACTGTGCATGGTCTAGGGTTCCCAGTCACTGACACTGCATGGTCTAGTTCCCAGTCACTGACATGGCATGGTCTAGTTCCCAGTCACTGACACTGTGCATGGTCTAGTTCCCAGTCACTGATAGGGAGCTGGTCAGAGAAGGGTCAGAGACCCCTCACACATATCGTCCTGGTTGGCTCACACTTCCTCCTTTCTGCTCTGAGCGTGCTCATCCTCGCCCTCTGGCCTCTGCTGCCTGTCTCCCCAGCTCTGACACACGCTCCTGGAGGCCTAGATCTTTCCTTGTTCTTTCCAGGCACCTGGTTCACAGCATGTGCTCAGCTCATGCAGGCCTGTAGCACGAAAGCCTTGTGTGAATGAAGGTGCAAGTCTAATGGCTTTCCTTGGTTGAGTGTGGGGGTGTCTGACTGCTGGGGCAGAGTTTTGAGCTGGAGCCTACCACCCCCCGCCCAGGAGTGGAGAGAGGCTGCGTTCCTCCCATTCCTGGGACTGCAAAAGGCACATTCCTATCCCTGAGTCTGGTGGAGCTCCGGCCAGAGCTGGGAAGGCTTCCTTGGAGCTGCCCCCAGACCCTGCCCTCTCTAGGACCCCTAGGTTGCCCCAGGCTGCAGCAGAACCCCCCATCTGTCCTCTGAGGCTGCAAGAGGACTATCAGGGCCACCAAACGGGGATGAGATTTCCAGAAAGTCACCAGCCTTCTGGTGATAAACATAAACCCCCCCGGACATCCTGCTTCAGAGCTGAAGCCAAGGATCTGGAGAATTGGTGGAAACACTCCTATGAGCTGGGCTCCCTCTGTGCTGCAGAGACTGCTGCTATCAGCACTTCTCCAGAAGGCTGTGCAGAGTCAGCAGCCAGCCCTGCGCTGAAGCTGCCTGCAAGGACAGGTGCCCATAAGGCCCAGCAGGGCCCAATGGGGCTGGGGCAGGGGGGAGGTAGCGGATGAGGGACATTTCAGCCGGGTCCTGCATTCCAGGCACTCGGAGTGCCATGCGGGCCTGTCTCTAAGGAGGCTTTTACTCTGATGGAAAAGACAAACATATGGGGCTGGAGAGATGGCCTAGAGGTTAAGAGCGCCAACCACTCTTACAGAGGACCCGGTTCGATCCCCAGCATCCACATGGCGGCTGAGAACCGTCTGAAACTCCAATTCCAGGAGAACTCCAATTCCAGGGGAATCCGAGACCCTCTTCTGACCTCCGCGGCATTGCATGACACGGGTGCACAAACCTGCATGCAGACAGTACATTCATACACATACAGAAATAAATAAAATTAAAAACAAAATTAAGGAAAAGACAAACATAGGGGGAATTTGTGCAGAGCTGGCTGGTGGGGGGTGGGGTAGGCCATGCAGGCCACTGGCCATGAAAGGATGTGATGCAGGTCCTACAGACCCCTGTGAGAGGCTGAGCAGGATCAGGCTTTGAAGGCCATGGAGTCTGTATCCCAGTGACCCAACTCTGCTGGTGCAGTATGAAAGCAGACACAGAGAGATGTCAAAGGAGGGTGTGGCCCTGTGGCTTCCTAACCAAAAACAGGGTGGGCCGGTTTAGGTTCCAGAGCTTGGCAGCCAGGGGCTTTGGGCAGCAGCATTTAGATAAAGCCTAAAGCCTAATTCAGTGACAGAATCAGATTGACAACCTCAGCATCATCGTGACAAAAGTTGCCTCTGATGAGTGAGCTGGGCCAGGTTCCACAGAAATTTCCAAAGCAGGCCTGTGAGCAACGCATGCTGTATCCACTTCATAGCTGGAATGTACAGCTCAGAGGGACAGTTGGTTGTCTGGGAGGGTTCTACAACAGGGACAGATTACAAAGCAGAAACTTTCCCAGGCCTACAGTTCTGCCAGGGAAAGACATTGGGTCTGCAAGGGGACGGTGGGAGCTACTTTAACATGAGACTCGGGGAGGCGCCATGAAAACCACACTGTGGCCAGCTCTCACACAGTCCTGTCTCAAGGGCTCCACAGCAGTATCTTCTGATGCTCTGCGGGACAACCGTGTCTCCCTCTGCCAAGTGAGCAGGGGAACTCAGGGGTGTGGGCAGCGTCCAGCTTACCACAGGGGAGTGTAGGGGTGTGGGCAGAGTGCAGCTTGCTACACAGCACCAACAGAGGCTGGCAGAGACAAGACGCAAATCCCAGATAAAAGACAGGCTTTGCAGGGGAAGGATGGCCGGAAGCTGCCGTGCGGCCCTGCAGGGTTCCATGAGTCTGGTCTACCGACACATGTCCTGGCCAGGCACAGGACAGCTTGGGTAGCACATGGCTGGGCCTGGCAGGACACCAGGAAGTAGTTTTCATCTGCTTCCTGAACCCTCACTGTAGGCCAGGCTATGCTGGGTACCTTCTGAATAGCATCTCAGTTCTGATGTTCTATCTTTCTTGGGGTGATAATTTCAGTATCCCCATATTACATGTAAGGAAACAGAGACTAGGAGGGATAAAGTCACTTGTTTAAGGCTGCAGTGGTTTAGAACCAGGTTGGGGAGATCAGGAGCTGCTACCAGGACAGTCTGCTGCTGGACGCCTCCCTAGCCTCTTTCCAGACAACAGTGCAGATCAGCCCCCATCCCTGAGGGCAGGCTGGGCTATTACTGAAGGCCACTGTTGATGGTAACAATGAAGCAGCTGGCGCCAAGTGCACTCGGACAGTGGACGGGTATGAGTAGAGTGCTGCACAGGTCCGTGCTCACCCAGGGACCATGACAGTCCTAGGAAGGCAGCATGAATCTCCACGGGACCATGACAGTCCTAGGAGGGCAGCATGAATCTCCACGGGACCATGACAGTCCTAGGAGGGCAGCATGAATCTCCACGGAACCATGACAGTCCTAGGAGGGCAGCATGAATCTCCACTGCATTCTGTAGATTAGGACACAGAGACCCAGAAATGCAGAGAGAGAAACCAGAGTTCAGATCCCACTGCTGGGAATGCAGTGCATTTCCCCAAAAGGCAGATAAATCTGATGTTCTAGGAAGATGTGTCATGACGCCTCACGCATCCTGGTATCCTATGCACCCCTCTGGAGCATGTAACTCCAAGCTTGGCTGGTAGGGACTGGGTGGCCTGGAAAGACTGTGGAGTGTTCTGTACTTTGTGCATGCTTCTAACTTGGGCCCTGAGCTCTTGGTCTTTGGGGGCCCACACGATCCGACAGGCTGGCACAGCAGACTGTGAGTCTACCTTGCTACCAACTTGACTGTGCTCTTGGGCTCCATGAGGCAGCCAAGTTTGGGCCGTAAGTGGTTTTGCATCCATTTGAGGTAGCAACGATACCTGCAAGATCTTCCTTGGAAGAGACTAGTCTCGGAGAGCTGCTTCCTGGTTCGATTCGGAGTGACAGCCTGAAACCAAAGATTTTCAAAAGGTCAGAGGGCCCAGGCTTATCATGGAGTGTGTGGTCTGTGTGTGTGTGTGTGTGTGTGTGTGTGTGTGTGTGTGTGTGTCTGTGTAACGGGCACTTTATGGGAGCCAGGTTGGCTCCTGTACAGTCACAGAACCTAGGAGCATTGTGAGACCTGTTCCCAGCCACAACCCCTCCCTCTGATGTCCGCTCAGAGTTTCTAGGCCCAAGAAGCGAGGGTTAAAGAAGACAGAATAAAAACACGGCTGTCGACGATTCACTTCACGACTCTGATTGAGGTATATTTTACTGTTGATGAGACAAAGAATGTTAAGTGGCTTCCTCCCAGGCAGGAACACTGATGGAAAGGAAGGTTCCAGAAAACAGGCGACAGACCTGGGAGCTGAAGGAGCCTCCAGCCCACATGTGCAAAGCAGACTGCCTGCCTGCCTGCTGTCTCCACAGGAGACCTCCCAGCCAGCAGGAGGGCCAGACGCCTCCCCACGCAGCACAGCTAAGGCACATCCAGACGCCTCCCTCCACGCAGCACAGCTAAGGCACATCCAGATGCCTCCCTCCTCGCAGCACAGCTAAGGCACATCCAGACGCCTCCCTCCACGCAGCACAGCTAGGGCACGACCAGACAAGACTCTCAAATGGTAGCAAGAGGGAAAAAGCTAGTGACACAAAAGGAAAGAGAAATGGGCGAGTGCTTCCTCGGCCCAAGCCAGGAGACAGTGGTGTCGCTGTGTCCCTGCCTGGGCCGCCCGGAGGAAATCCCCTCACGTGCTTTGGCTGTGGCAATGACTTATAAGAAAAGAAGCTGAGTTAAAACCTGAATAACAAGATGATGAAACAAGAAATAAGATGAAATGGGAGACTCAGGACAGGGACCAAATCAAAGATGGAAAACAGAGGGCTGGCTGCACACCACGTGGAACAGCCTAGAGACCCAGGAGCCAATCACAGCAGCTGAAAGCAGCTCACAGAGGAGGATGGCAGAGAGCCCCCAGCACATGAGCCCTGGAGGGCTGAAGCCAAGAACGGGTCTGGAAAAAGTCAAGCTACAATCAGCAGAGCTGGCTTTAGTGGAGAAGGCACACCATTGTCCGGGAGATCTGCGGCCCAGCCTGGTCTCTAAGGCCTTCCCAGGTGTATTCCTGGAGTTCTTTACCCACCAGGTAGACAAAAACAGAGGAGAGAAAAAAAAAAAACAGATTGGCTTGAGACTTTGTCAGCAGCAGTACCAGGTGGGAAGCCATGATGCCAGGTAGCTGCCTCTGTGGAGAACCTAGCTTCTCAAGAATGGAAAGCTGTTTCCTGATGGACACAGCTAAACATGTGACTGATTTAATTCCAGGAACATCAGGTGGTGAGAATTGAATTCATCTGAAAACATAAAATGGTAGGGCTTATGATTCCCTAGCATGGCGTTTATGTTATAGACTTGAAGTATGGGGGTCCAAAAATAACACGACTAACAAAAAATCTGGAGGGTGGTTAGGGGGGGCAGTGCTGATACTAACAGTTCATCTTTCTAACTAGAGCCAGCTGATGCAGCTTCTAGAAACCTAGTCACAGGAAACACCCAGACTAGGCCTCTCCACCATTTTCTTGACTCCCTTAGAATCTTCGGAAACTGTTTCAGGGAATAATCTTTTTTTTTTTTTTAAGGTTTTCTTTTATTTATTTTTATTTATTTTTTGTCTTTTCGAGACAGGGTCTCCCTGTAGCCCCAGCTGTCCTGGAACTCACCTGTAGACCAGGCTGGCCTTGAACTCACAAACATCTGCCTGCCTCTGCCTCCCAATCTTTTATTTTTTAAATTATATGTATGTGTTTATCTCTATGTGGGTATGTGCGTGTGTGTGCAGGTGCCCAAGGAGACCAGGAGAGGGTGCTGGAACCCCTGCAAGTGGGATGATAGGCAGCTGTGAGCCGCCTGATGTGGGTGCTGGGAACTGAACTCCTGTCCTCTGCAAAAGCATCAATGCTCTGAACCAGCTCTCGAGCCCCAGGAAATAATATCTCTTATAATAAATACTAACTTAAAGAGTGATCATTCCGGGGCTGGAGCGATGGCCTAGCGGTTAAGAGCGCCGACCGCTCTTGCAGAGGACCCGGGTTCGATCCCCAGCACCCACATGGCGGCCGAGAGCCGTCTGAAACTCCAATTCCAGGAGAACTCCAGTTCCAGGGGAGTCCGACGCCCTCTTCTGACCTCCGCGGCATTGCACGTCACGGGTGCACAGACTTGCATGCACACAATACATTCATACACATACGGAAATAAATAAAAAAAAAAATTAAAAAAAAAAAGAGTGATCATTCCTTACGTTTTTTTTTTTCTGGTTGGAAAGTTAAGATTTTTTTTTTCTTTTTTTTTTTTTTGGTATTTTTAAAAAAATTTTTATGTGTATGAATGTATTGTCTGCATGTAGGTTGGTACACCCGTGTCATGCAATGCCGCAGAGGTCAGAAGAGGGTGTCAGATTCCTCTGGAACTGGAGTTAAAGATGGTTCTTAGCCGCCATGTGGGTGCTGGGAATTGAACCCGGGTCCTCTGCAAGAGCAGTCAGCGCTCTTAACTGCTGAGCCATCTCTCCAGCCCCAAGATTTTTAACTCAAAATATCAATCACAGTAGAATAACCAAGTTGAGTTAATTCTATCCTTGCATCCTTCCATTTATCCATCCTTTTCCATGCACAGGAAATAGTTAAAAACTTGTTCACTTCACCCTAATAGTCATGCTTTCTAGGTGGTGGGACTTGGTAGTTTTTCTTAAATCAGTAACACAGACTAATGTGGGAAAGACAAAACATTTGGGGGGGCCTCCTGGCAGAGCATCAAAGCAGATGGCAGTAAGAAGTACAACGTTATCAACGTCTTAAGTTCTTGCATCCTTGGGGTTGAAGATGACACCTCCAGGTGGGAGCCCAGCACTCTGGCAGGATTACAGCCCTGTCTGCCTTCTGCCACTTAGAAAAGCAGGACCTCTTTGGGAAGGGAGTACTCCATGCTTGGGTGCTTGGAGACGAAACAGCCTTCCTCCCTGAGTTTGCTCCTCTGGCCCAACACGAGCCTTTGTGACCCCCAGGCTGTCATTTAGCACTGAGAGCCGGGTGCTCCCCTCCTTCAGAATGGAAGTAGTCATCACTCATAATCTGCAGCTTGTCCTCATAGTCAGAAGTATTTACAGGCCACTTTTCTCCTTAAAGCATATTAGTGTTAATAAAAAACTACTGTCTCTTTAATGGCAAGACTGGTGGATGAATGGAAAGCATTATCCCAGAACCTAAGTGGGCAGATTCCCCACTGCAGGCCATTCTTTTCAGGAACAGCAAATGCTTTGTAAATAAAATTAGTTCAATTTGGGACAGAAGCAAGGGTTTTTTTGTTTTTGTTTTTCTTTTGTTTATGTTTTATTTTGTTTTGACAGGGTCTCCCTATAGCTCCTGCTGGTCTAGAACTCACTATGTAGATCAGGCTGGCCTCGATCTCACAGAGATTCATCTGCCTCTGCCTCAAAATGCTGAGATTAAAGGCATGCACCACCATGCCTGGCTTGGATACAGTTCTAATGGTACCTTCTGGTCTTCATTTGTGCTTATTATTATTGCAAAACATTACAAGTTCGTACTGTTCTTTAATGTGTTGAATGATGGTGCAGTAGCAGTGAAGATGGTCTTCGCTTCTAAAGATGACTAGAGCTAGGCAGGAGCTCTGAAAGAAGGCCAATTCCAACTGCAGACATCCATATGGACTAGACAGTGACCAGCAGCCTGACTCACAGCCACGGCTGGGAAACACGGCTGCTGCATTGGCCAGGTGGGTGCGACCTGAACAGTCACTCCCCGGATTCCATGAGTGACTAGTGGCTGGGGTTCTGGGGAGTTTTCACTGACTGAGATGAATATCAAGCAATCAGGAAGATTGGATTTTCAGACACAAAGCTGCAAGGGATAAACATGCTAGAAAACAGGATCCAGAGGAATCACTGGAAGAAGTCAGAAAGGGCAGATGTGAAAGCGTCTCTGGGAAGGGGACAGGTGGCTGAGGCTTGCCTTGGTATCAAATGACATGAAAACCATGCTGAGCCAAGAGTAGGCCCAGCCAATATGGCAGAGTTGACTTAAAACACCCCCCTTCCTCCAGACACTGAGCCACAGCAAGTGGCACAGTGGAGGAACTCCTAGGTACCGCCAATCAAGGAAGAACTGCAAACCCAAGAGCACAAGTGGAGGATGAGCCCAGAGCCCCAGGGTCTTTCCCAGAAGAGCATCTGCTCAAATGGACCAGGCTGGGGGCCTTGGCTGGAGCCAGATGGGGAGCCCGGCAGAGAGCTGGGAGCCACAGGGGAGTTTCATCCATTCATGAAATAGGACCTTGAAGAACTCTGCTCACTCACTGGCCTGAAGATATGGCCAGAGAGTTGATCTTCCATCCAGTGCCAAGGGCCACGTGCAGGAGCCCAGCCTGCCCCATGCACGCTGTGGAATGCATGTGTATATTCCTCAGGCCACAAGGGAAAATAAGCACACTCTCTCCCTTGAGGTGTGGGGCTGGAGCACAGGCTGTGCAGAAAAGTTATGCTACAAAGTCTGAGAGGAGGAGGTCCAACTGCACACAGTGCTATAGTGGCGGACCCTGGGAACCCTGCAGCCAGCTACTCACCAATTCCATTATGGGCCAGGTCATCTGCAGGCACCTGAGTATGGGGACAACAGTGTAGACAGGGACTTACTTGTAGTTGTCATCTTCTACAAACTTTTGGAGCTCATCAATGTAGCGAACAGACTTCAGGTACTTCTGCACATGGGGCAGGGTAGTGAGGTGATCTGCAAAAGGGAAGGCAAAGCCCAGAGGCTTCAGTCTTTCTCCAGCCCAGGGACCACTGATGGCGATGCCTCTGGGATCCGAGGCTTGTGCATTCCCCTTGGGGCCAGGCACTGTGGGTCAGGTTCAGGTTCTGCCCTCATGGAAAGTAACCTCACACATTTGGCTGGGAGGGTGAAGGTGAGGCAGAAGAAAGGCAGAGCCCAGGCCTCCAGAACAGACCAGAAACCTGTCTGTGCCCCAAACAGGGTTCTAGCAGCAGTGGTGGACAGTCTCCCTCAGTTGTGTGATAGGAATGAAGGGGCTACCCAGCCAGTGTGGAAGTCCAGTCTAGGTGGCAGGCTCTGCACCAGGTAACAGACAGCAGACATCTGTCCTAGCCTTCGCTCCTGCCTCATGTAGGAGAAAGGCTGATTCCATGGCATAAAGGAGAGACTGGGGCAATGTGTTACCACTGAGCGGTAGTAAGCCCAGGCTCTGGCCCCAGCTCATGTGACACCTGTGCCACACAATGTGGCCTCTTCCGTGAAGTGACTGGCGCTGGTCACTTCACTCTCCACAGACCTTCAGTCACTGCCTCCTGAGAGGGTCACAGGGTGGGACTGACATCAAGTGGAGTGGCGGGGGAGAGGAGGAGGTCGTGAAGAGGAGCAGGGAGGTGGGCAGGAGGTGCCCAGGGGCCCTGGAAGGCCCCAGCCCTTGGCTCCGAGATTCTCTAAGACCTCAGTGTCTTCATCTCTGAAATGAAGACACGACATCTGCTTTCCAAGTGGATCACAGGTGAGGATAATGGTGACAAGGGTGCTCACTGCAGAGTGCTGGGAAATGCGGGGTTGTACTAAGGGCTCAGCACCCAGCATAGCGCACTCTGCAGAGTGCTGGGAAACGCGGGGTTGTACTAAGGGCTCAGCACCCAGCATAGCACACTGCAGAGTGCTGGGAAATACGGGGTTGTACTAAGGGCTCAGCACCCAGCATAGCGCACTCTGCAGAGTGCTAGGAAACTCAGGGTTGTACTAAGGGCTCAGCACCCGGCATAGTGCACTCTGGGGAGTGCTGGGAAACTCGGGGTTGTACTAAGGGCTCAGCACCCAGCATAGCGCACACTGCAGAGTGCTGGGAAACGTGGGGGTTGTACTAAGGGCTCAGCACCCAGCATAGCCCCATTTTCACAGAGGAGCAAACCACAGACAGAAGGAAGTGGTTTTTCCAAAAGGCAGCACTGAAACTTTGACCCCCTGACCTGGGATCTGTGATTGCTCTGCTGGCCAGAGGGACAATGAGTGCTGGTGTTTGAATGCACCAGGAGCAGGGGGCCGTCAGGGGAGAGCTGACCTAGTTGAGCAGCTCACCCTGCCCCGAGATACGGGAGCTGCGGCTTCCTGCGGTCCTCCTGATAGAAGCTGCTGGGAGCTGCGGATTCCCTGCGGTCCTCCCGATAGAAGCTGCTGGCTCTCGCAGCCTGTGCACATCAGGCAGGGGCGTCTTTTCCCTCACAGCCCTCTGGCGTACCCAGGCTTTTACTCCATTACCCTGTTGTGAGAGCTCTGCTGAGAGCTGAGTTCTTACAGCTCTGTCATCCATTCTCCCTGTCTCTGCTGACTTCCTGCCTGGCTGGTTACGCTCACTCTCAAAGGGTTGGGCACCTGGCTCCTAGTGGGGCTCCATGCCCCCCAGTCTATGGGCTTCTTGTATGAAATCATTGTCCACGTGAATGGAGTCTCCAACAAGCTTCTCCATGGATTCCAGACATGCACCATCATGCTTACACTTTGAATCTGGCCATGTGCAGCAGGGTCTGGCCCATAAAATCCGCCCTTGTCAGCTTCTCTCTTCCTGATTTTGTCACCTGGGTGCTTGGAGGACAGATGGTCGTGTTGCGGCTCACCAGGTTCTTCAAAGATGAAGGAACCACGGCCAGCTAAACCTGGGGGCTGCCACTTACTGGATGTGCGATCTTAGTGGCCAAACAGTGTTAAGCCTCGATTTTCTCATGGGTAACACAAAGTGACATCTAGTTTGCAGAATCTTTTAAGATCAAACCTTTGTGTAAAGGTTTGAAGATTCAAAGCCCATGTTAGAAGCTCAAAATATTCAAACAAAGAGCTTTGTAGGGCTACTTGGTTTCTGGAGTTTTCTGTGGCTAAGTTTGCTGGATCCAGATTTCAGTGGTGCAAGAGTTCACAATGCTAACCAGCACAGATACTAACCATAGCTGCAGGAAACTTGCAAATCTGCAATGATTCGGAGAATATTGTTCATTTGGTTGGATCTTTGTTCATTTTCCATGATGCTGCCTGAGGCAGGGTATGCGGAGTCGATGTAGATCAAATCCAGAAGGTAGATCCCTAGAGAGAGAAGACAATGAGCTATGCTTATGTGTATCTGTAGTGCATGCATTTGTGCACGTGTGTGCATGCGTGTCCGTGCATGTGTGTGCTGGTGTATGTGTTTGTGAGTGTGTGCGTGTTCAGTTTCCAGAACCCACATCAGATGGTTTGAAACTACCTGTAACTCCAATTCCAGAGGAACTGCTGCCTTTTCTTGCTTCCCTGAGCATTGAATGCACATGGTATACACACACATATACATGAGTACTGCATGCACATGGTATACACACATACATGAGCACTGCATGCACATGGTATACACACATACATGAGCACTGCATGCACATGGTATACACACATACATGGGCACTGCATGCACATGGTATACACACATACATGAGCACTGCATGCACATGGTATACACACATACATGAGCACTGCATGCACATGCTATACACATACATACATGAGCACTGCGTGCACATGGTATACACACATACATGAGCACTGCATGCACATGGCATACACACACATACATGGTACTGCATGTACATGGTATACACATACATGAGCACTGTGTGCACATGGTATACACATACATGAGCACTGCATGCACATGGTACACACACATACATGAGTACTGCATGCACATGGTATACACATACATACATGAGCACTGCGTGCACATGGTATACGCACGTACATACATGGGCACTGCATGTACATGGTATACACACATACATGAGCACTGCATGCACGTGGTATACACACATACATGAGCATTGCACGCACATGGTATACACATACATACATGAGCACTGCATGCACACGTATACACATACGTACATGAGCACTGTGTGCACATGGTATACACACATACGTACATGAGCACTGTGTGCATATGGTATACAGACATACATACATGAGCATTGCATGCACATGGTATACACACTTACACGAGCACTGCATGCACATGTATATACATACGTACATGAGCACTGTGTGCACATGGTATATACACATACATACATGAGCACTGTGTGCACATGGTATACACACATACATACATGAGCACTGTGCGCATATGGTATACACACATACACACATGAGCATTGCATGCACATGGTACACACATACATACATGAGCACTGTGTGCATATGGTATACACACATACACACATGAGCATTGCATGCACATGGTATACACACATACATACATGAGCACTGTGTGCACATGGTATACACACATACATACATGAGCACTGTGTGCACAGGGTAACACACATACACACATGAATATTGCATGCACATGGTATACACACATACATGTGTGTGGGAAAAGCACCTACATGTATGTGTGTGTTTTAATGCACATTAAATAAAAATAAATAAATCTTTCTTTTTAAAATGTGGGGCTGGAGAGAGAGCTCAGTGGTTTAGAGCACTTGCTGCTCTTAGAGAGGACCCAGGTTTGGTTCCTAGCACCCACATGGTGGCTCACAACTGTAACTCCAGCTCCACACACACATGTCAGGCAAAACATATACATAACAAGTAAATTAAAATTTTGTTTAAGTATGGTTCTGGTCAAAGTGGCCATCAGAGGAAAATTTATAGCCTTAAAAGTTTGTATTCAATTACTAAGGGTTATTACAAACACAGGTTTAGCCTGGTGTTAGTATCGGAGTTTTGTGTGAATGAATGAGCACTACACTAATAATCACATGTTCATTATCTTATTATCCTTCCCACCGTGATTTTGTAAAAGGAGGAAATGGAAGCTCAGAGAGGACGTACAATTTGCACTAGGTCACACAGCTGGTAAACAATGGGGATGGGAGTGGAACCCAGGCTCCCTCCTCTCACCCAAACTTCCTGCCACTGCAGAGGACCACTGGTCCTGGATACCATGAGTCATTCGTCTGCTTTTAAAATAGCTCCACATTGTTCTGGGAAACTGTTAAATCACAGCAACATGTGCCAGCATGCTTCACAGGGACCATGTGTACTTCCTTTCTTTCTGGTGGGATAAGTTTTCAAATTTTTTTTTAATATTTTTTTTAATTTTACTTATTTATGTGTATGAATGTACTGTCTGCATGTAGGTCTGTGCACCCATGTCGTGCAATGCTGAGGTCAGAAGAGGGTGTCGGATTCCCCTGGAACTGGAGTTCTCCTGGAATTGGAGTTACAGATGGTTCTCAGCTGCCATGTGGGTGCTGGGGATCGAACCCGGGTCCTCTGCAAGAGTCGGCTCTCCCAACCGCTAGGCCATCTCTCCAGCCCCTCAAATTTCTAATAATCAGTAAGAATTTTGTTTGTTTACAAGTTCCAAGCTTGGTGGTTTTGAATCTACTCATTTATTCTTTCTCTTGACTTTGTTTCTCTTCTCCTTTCTTAAAAATGTAACCAGGATACTTCCCTGAGGATTCCGAGACAGCAATCCTGAAAATCCCACTACTGCTTCAACCACAACAAAAAGCATTGCTCAGCGATGAGCCAGGTGCAGGGATGTGGGCCACAGGGCTCCAGATAAAGTGTGCAGACTCCAGGCTGGCTGACTCAGAGGCTGGGCAGAAGTCAGCCCAGGAGCAGAGAAGCTTCGGAGGGCGGAGGAGGGCGGAGGAGGGCGGAGGAGGGCGGAGGCTTCCTGGGATCTACTTTGAGGTGCCCTGTCCCCTCCTTGAATCACCTGGGGGGGGGGAGGCTTCACATGGCATGGCAGCTGTGTGTCGGGATCAACAGCTTCTCTGTGTGGCCGTAGCCCTCATGTTTGTCCCACCAGCTTCCTCAGACTCGGCTCTGTTCAGAGGCTCCCCTGACTTTACTGAGAGGGCAGTGTGGCCCCAGCTTACTCTACTGACCTGGAAGAGGACTCCTGAACAGTGCTCCCCAAACCCAGGTCTGAGGAGTATGCTTTAGAAGGGTCCAGGACACCATTTCTTGCTGGAAATGGGATGGGATGGAGATGGGAGGCTCCTCACTGCATAAGAGAACCAATTCCAAGGTGGGTATGTTCCTGATTCCCTATTCGAAGCACCTAGCACCTGCCTGCATCTCAGGTCCTCAGTGGTTAGGCTAAGGCCATAGTGGTAAGGACAGGAGAAGTGACCTGGGGAGACCCTAGTCTTGGTGACCCTGGAAGTTGCTCTTGCTCCCCCAACAGCCACAGTCACAGAAGCAGTGCATTTTCATAGCTACTGCTCCAGTCTAGTGACACCTTTTCTGTGTTCTATTAGCCAATGACAGGAAGTATTTCTAGACCTAGAGCATAATGAGATGCTAAGAATATCCACCTCCCACCACACAGTGCCAGAAGAGGTGCTGAGCCCTGCCTGGGTGGAGGAAGCACTCACCACAACTATAACCACATGCTTAGATGCTTACGCCTACATTGCCAGGCCTGGTGGCACACGCCTTTAATCCCAGCAGAGGCAGAGGCAGAGGCAGGCAGATCTCTGTGAGTTCAAGTCCAGCCTGGTCTACACAGAGTTCTAGGACAGCTGGGGCTGCAGGAAGACTCTGTCTTAAAAAGATGCCCCCCCCAGGGGCTGGAGAGATGGCCTAGTGGTTAAGAGCACCGACTGCTCTTGCAGAGGACCCGGGTTCGATCCCCAGCACCCACATGGTGGCTGAGAACCATCTGTAACTCCAATTCCAGGAGAACTCCAGTTCCAGGAGAATCCGACACCCTCTTCTGACCTCCGCAGCATTGCACAACACGGGTGCACAAACCTACATGCAGACAGTACATTCATACACATACAAAAATAAAATTAAAAAAAATTTTAAAAAGACCCCCCCCAAAAAAACCCACAAAAACAAACAAATAAACAAAAACCCAGATGCTTACTCCTGTCACTTTTTTTTTTTTTTTTTTTTTTTTNGGGCGGGAGGCGGAGGGCGGAGGAGGGCGGCGGAGGGCGGAGGAGGGCGAGGCGGGCGGAGGAGGGCGGAGGCGGGCGGAGGAGGGCGGAGGCGGAGGGGAGGGCAGAGGGTTAGAGTTTGCCCTAACCAGAGGCTTTGCCACCCACCCCAGCCTGGGCTGGGAAGTGGGAGGAGGGGGAGGAGGGCGGAGGAGGGCGGAGGAGGGCGGAGGGAGGGCGGGAGGAGGGCCGGAGGGAGGGCGGAGGGAGGGGGAGGCTTCCTGAGGATCTACTTTGAGGTTGGCCCTGTTTCCCACCTTGATCACCTGTGGGGGGTGGAGGCTTGCAACATTCAATTGTCAGCTTGTGTGGTCGGATCAACACTCTCCTTGCTGTTGGTCCAGTAGCCCTCATGTTTTTGTCCGCAGGCCAGTCTTCCTACAACTCGGCTCTGTTCAGAGCTCCCCGTAGCTTTTACTGAGAGGGCGTGTGGCCCCAGCTCTACTCTACTGAACTCACTGCAGGAAGAGGGCTCCGAACAGTGCGTCCCAAACCCAGTTTCCTGAGGGAGTATCTTTAGAAATGGGTCCAGGGACACCATGTTGCTTGCTGGAAATGGAGTGGGTGGAGAGGGAGGCTCCTCACTGCATAAGAGAACCAATTCCAAGGTGGGTATGTTCCTGATTCCCTATTCGAAGCACCTAGCACCTGCCTGCATCTCAGGTCCTCAGTGGTTAGGCTAAGGCCATAGTGGTAAGGACAGGAGAAGTGACCTGGGGAGACCCTAGTCTTGGTGACCCTGGAAGTTGCTCTTGCTCCCCCAACAGCCACAGTCACAGAAGCAGTGCATTTTCATAGCTACTGCTCCAGTCTAGTGACACCTTTTCTGTGTTCTATTAGCAAATGACAGGAAGTATTTCTAGACCTAGAGCATAATGAGATGCTAAGAATATCCACCTCCCACCACACAGTGCCCAGAGAGAGGTGCTGAGCCTGCCTGGGTGGAGGAAGCACCACCACAACATAACCCATGATTAGATGCTTAGCCTACAGTTGACAGGCCTGGTGAGCACACGCCTTTAATCCCCGAACTTAGGAGAGGCAGGAGGCAGATCGTCTGGGTTCAAGTCCGACCTGGTCATATATCAACGAGGTTCTAGGACAAGCTGGGGCTGCAGAGACTCTGTCTTAAAAAGATGCCCCCCCCCAGGTGGCTGGAGAGATGGCCCTAGTGGTTAAGAGCTACCGACTGCTCTTGGCAGAGGACCCGGTTTCGATCCCCCACACCACATGGTGGCTGAGAACAACTTAACTCCAATTCCAGGAGGAAATCCCAGTTCCAGAGAATCCGACACCCTCTTCTTGACCATCCCGCATTGCACAACACGGTGCGCACCAAACCTACATAAGCAGACAGTACATTCATACCATACAAAATATAAATGTAAAGAAAAATTTAAAGAGACCCCCCCAAAACAAAAAACCCACAAAACAACCATAAACACAAAAACCCAAGCTTCTCCTGTCAACTTTTTTTTTTTTTTTTGTTTTTTGTCTTTTTGGACCGAGGTCTCCTGTAGCCCCAGCTGTCTGGAACTCCCCTTGTAGACAGGTGGCTTTGAACTCACAAAGATCCCACTGCCTCTGCCTCCCAAGTGCTAGGATTAAAGGCGTGCGCCACCATGCCCGGCTACTCCTGTCACTTTTGTCCTGACGTCTGACTTCCCCTTAGACCTCAAGCCTTGGTGAGTCCCCAGAGTCTGGGGCAGCACACATGGCTATTCAGTGAACAGGAGCTGAAGAGGAGAGTATGGGAATGAAGACATATTTTACCTAATCCAGGTGATGACGCATGCCCGTATTTCAAGGCTAAAGAAAGAGATAGCAGTAAGGGCAGCTGAGGATGAAGCACAGTATCAAGAGTGTCTGCTGGCATGTGTGAAGCCCTGCCACCCCCAGTACCACGTAATATGGGCATGACAGCACACATCTATAATCCCAGACCACAATGATGGACCACGTAACTATGGCGAGCACACATCTATAAATCCCAGTACCACATAATGCTGACAGCCACACATATAATCCCAGTACCACTATGTGGCCATGACAGCACACATACCTTAATCCCAGTACCACATAATATGGGCATGAGAGCACACATCTATAATCCCAGTACCACATAATGTGGCCATGACAGCACACATCTATAATCCCAGTACCACATAATGTGGCCATGACAGCGACACATCTGATAATCCCAGACACACATGAGTGGCCATGACAGCACCACACTGTAATCCAGTACCCACATAATGTGGCCAGGAACGCCCACACCTGTAATCCCAGAACCACATAATGTGGCCATGCAGCACACATACTTAATCCCAGTACCACGTAATGTGGCCATGACAGCACATCATCCTATAATCCCAGTACCACAGTAATGTGGCCATGACAGCACACACCTGTAATACCCCAGTACCACATAATGTGGCCATGAACAGCCACACCTGTAATCCCAGTACCACATAATGTGGCCCTGACAGCACACACTGTAATCCCAGAAAACTACCACTAATGTGGGCCATGACAGCACACACCTGTAATCCCAGTACCACATAATGTGGCCATGACAGCCCACATCTGTAATCCCAGTACCACATAATGTGCCATGACAGCACACATCTATAATCCCAGTCCACAAAAATTGGAGCCATGCAGCACATCATAATAATCCCAGTACCACATAATGTGGCCATGCCACGCACCTACATCTATAATCCCAGTACCACAAAATGTGGCCATGACAGCACACACCTATAATCCCAGTACCACATAATGTGGCCATGACAGCACACACCTGTAATCCCAGTACCACATAATGTGGCCATGACAGCACACATCTGTAATCCCAGTACCACATAATGTGGCCATGACAGCACACACCTGTAATCCCAGTACCACATAATGTGGCCATGACAGCACACATCTATGAATCCACAGTTACCACAAAATTGGCCATGACAGCACCCACACTATAATCCCAGTACCACATAATGTGTGCCATGACAGCACACACCTGTAAATCCCAGTATCACATCCAATGTGGCATGACAAGCACACACTGTAATCCCCAGTACCATATAATGTGGCAATGGACAGCCACATCTGTAATCCCCAGTACCACATAATGTGGCCCATGACAACACTCACACTGTATCCAGTACCACATAATGTGCCATGACAGCCACACACCTGTAATCCAGTACCACATAATGTGGCCATGACAGCACACACCTATCCCAGTATCAGTACCACATAATGTGGCCATGACCAGCACACTGTCTTAATCCCCCGTCCCACTATGTGTCCATGACAGCACACACCTGTAATCCCAGTAGTACCACATAATGTGGCCATGACAGCACACATCTATAATCCCAGTACCACATAATACTGTGGCCATGAAGCACACATCTATAATCCCAGTACCACATAAATGTGTCCATGACGCACCACTCTAATCCCGTACCACATAATGTGGCCATGACAGCACACATCTGTAATCCCAGTACACAATAATGTGGCCATGACAGCACACACCTGTAATCCAGTACCACATAATGTTCCATGACAGCACACACCTGTAATCCAAGTACCACATAATGTGGCCATGACAGACACACACCCCTCCGTAATCCCAGTACCACATAATGTGGCCATGACAGCACACACCTGTAATCCCAGTACCACATAATGTGGCCATGACAGCACACACCTGTAATCCCAGTACCACATAATGTGGCCATGACAGCACACACCTGTAATCCCAGTACCACATAATGTGGCCATGACAGTACACATCTGTAATCACAGTACCACATAATGTGGCCATGATAGCACACATCTGTAATCCCAGTACCACATAATGTGGCCATGACAGCACACATCTGTAATCCCAGCACTCTGTAAGTGGAGGCAGGAAGATCAGGAGTCAAGGTTATCTTTAACTACATGGTAAAGTTGAGGCAAGGCTAGCCTCGGGTACATAAGACTTTGTCTCAAAAAAAAAGATGATGGTGATGGTGATGGTGGTGGTATTGGTGTTGGTGTTGGTGATGGTGGTGGTGATGGTGTTGGTGGTGGTGATGGTGGTGATGGTGTTGGTGATAGTGATGATGATGGTGTTGGTGATGGTGTTGGTGATGGTGGTGTTGGTGATGCTGATGGTGGTGGTGATGATGATGGTGATGGTGGTGATGGTGTTGGTGATGCTGTTGGTGTTGGTGATGGTGTTGGTGGTGATGGTGTTGGTGATGGTGTTGGTGATGTTGGTGTTGGTGGTGATGGTGGTGATGGTATTGGTGATGGTGTTGGTCGTGATGGTGGTGATGGTGTTGGTGATGGTATGGTGGTAGTGTTGGTGATGGTGATGGTGTTGGTGATGGTGTTGGTGGTGATGGTGGTGTTGGTGATGGTGTTGGTGATGGTGTTGATGTTGTTGCTGGTGATAGTTTTGTTGTTGTTGGTGGTGATGGTGTTGTTGGTGGTGATGGTATTGGTGGTGGTGGTGGTTGTGATGGTGGTGGTTAATGTCTACTAAGCACTTATACATCCCTGGCCCTAAACTAAGAGGCATGGTCAGATTGTTGCTCTGAAAGGATAATCAATGCTGCCATAGGGGACCGTTTATCCCTCTTCTATAGGAGGAGGCCAGGGCTAGAGAGGCTCTCTCACTTCCCTGAGGCCACACAGTGGGAAGGTGTCGGAGGCAGGATTCACATATCAGTGGGACGTGGCCAGATCTGCTGGTGCCTGGCAGTCAGAATGGGGACATATCAACAGCTGAACCCAGCTGAGGGGAGGCACCAGGCCATGGATCCCGATGCCTTATTTCTCCTTTGGAGTCGGCCTTCTCTGGAAGGGCTCATGAACAGACTGAGGCTATTCCCCTTGCTACACCTAACAACTTCTCTTCACCGTCCTCAGGTCTGCCCAGACACATCTGTCTCAGTCTGGTCATCAGAGGCCCACCCAGTCCCTGCCACACAACAGGCAGCTGTGTGAGTGTAGGGCTCAGAGCCAGGAGACTTGAATCCCGGGTCTACTATCTACTAATTGGGTGGTCTCCACTTCCCAGGGCCTCAGTTTCCCTGACTGTAAATGGGGTTGACAGGTGTGATTGAAGAGAATCTCCTAGCCCAGGGTCTAGACCACTATAATGGCCAGGAAGCTGACCTGAACCTAGCTCCCTCGTGAGTCCCCACTGCAAGTAGAGGTAAGGTGTCTGTGCAAGGGATTGCCCGGCTGTGACTGCCATAGCCATGGATGGTGCCCAGACACCAGCTGCATGGGGCCAACCCACAGCTGGACTAGCGCTGGGAGCCCGTCTGGACTGGGACACACAGCTCTTGTTCCAATTTAGACAGTAACCACAGCAGATGACACTGTGCTGTTGGCCCATGAAGATGGGCAGTAATTGGACTCTGGCTTTGGCTACTGTGGGGATAATTGTCAGGGTCTGGGCTAGGCTGAGAGGCCTTCTAAGGGAGGGAAGCAGTGGTGACAGGTACAGCTACTGTCTGCCACAGAGAAGGGGCATGAACGCTGCCGATCTCACCATCCGTCACTGCGTCTCAAAGCGCGTGCTCTCATCCCTCCCATTTTACATGTTAGGAAACTGAGGCTTAGGAGGAAAAAAGGAGTGGGCCACACTCCCACAGCTCCCAGGATCAGGGCAGGACTTTAGGCCTGTCTGGACTTTAGGCCTGTCTGACAGACAGCAGCGCTAGGGGTGGGCACTGGGAGGCACAGGCTGGCACAGGGAAGAGGGTCTCAGCTTGAGCTGGAGCTGTGAGGAATGTGGCTGTGGCTTGCCACCTGAGGACACTGTGGCCAGCCAGCACTGTCCTGGACTATGCCCACCCACATGAGGACACTACGGCCAGCTGGTACTGCCCTGAACTATGCCCACCCACCTGAGGACACTGCGGCCAGCCAGCACTGTCCTGGACTATGCCCACCCACAGACTGGACCTCCTCTGAGGCAGAAGTTCCCCCACCTCAGACCAAACTTCTGCCGTGTCCCGCCTTTATGCCCCACATAGGACCTGGCAATGCTGCAATGCTACCACGTAGTGCCAGCCAGTCTCCGTGGTGGGCAGAGACCCCACGTCTGGGAACAGACACCCCTCAGCTGGCTGGCCTTCACATTGAGGGCTGGGCCCTTCATCCTGATCTAGATCTAGGCTCCCCACCAGAGGTGTCCACAAGGAGGGAGCACCAGCTGACAAAGGAGGTCCTATCCAAGCAGTCTGACCCCGGCTCCATGGTGCACGGAGCCGCCTCCTGCAAGCCCCTCTGAGCCAAGGCCCACGGCTGGCCCGGCTCCCTGGGAGCCCAGGGCCTCACTACACCCTTGTTCTCTCGTCGGCCTCCTCGTCTCACTTCCAGCCCAAGTCTGGTTTTGGTTTTTCTCACATGGCTATCTTTTCAATATGGAAAATTCTGCTGTGTGGAAGGGAAAGGAACCTCCCCGGCAGGAAAACGTACCACTTTCCATCTTACTATTTCCATTTTCTCTCTCTTTTTCAAAGTCTGAGATGAAAGACTTTTTTTTCATGTTCCCTTTGGTCTGCCTGAAAAGATGACTTCCAGAATTCAGAATGAAGAGCACTGGCACCCAGAGCTACACTTGTGTGGCTCCATCCCATAAACCACCCCGATAAGTTCCAAATGAAATAACAGAGCGCCTGCTCGTTAGGGTTTGGTGGTTTGGTTTGGTTTTTTAAGACATCGCCGAACAGTCCCACTGTCTGCAGGCAGCCCCGGCTCCCTAAGAAGAGGGAAGCTATATTAATTAGTGCCTGCCAATTAACATCAAGAATGTACATCGGGAACTTCAGACCAGATCCTCATTTAAAGAGTAAGCCTTGGGGACTGGAGAGATGGCCTAGCGGTTAAGAGCGCCGACTGCTCTTGCAGAGGACCAGGGTTCGATCCCCAGCACCCACATGGCGGCTGAGAACCATCTAGAATTCCAATTCCAGGAGAACTCCAGTTCCAGGGGAATCCAACACCCTCTTCTGAACTTGGCATTGCACGACACGGGTGCACAGACCTACATGCAGACAGTACATTTATACACATAAAAAAAAAAAATTTAGCCGGGCGTGGTGGCGCACACCTTTAATCCCAGCACTCGGGAGGCAGAGGCAGGCGGATCTTTATGAGTTCAAGGCCAGCCTGGTCTACAGAGTGAGTTCCAGGACAGCTGGGGCTACAGGGAGACCCTGTCTCGAAAAAGAAAAAAAAAAAAAAAAAAAAAAAAAATTAAAAAAAAAGAAAATGGCATTAAAAAAAAAAGAGAGAGAGTAAGCCTTACGGGAAGTCTGCCCAGCTGACTGCCAGGGGGATAAATGTTTCCCAGGCCTGCAGCAAGGGGCAGGCCTGGCAGTCACGTGTCAGGTGGTGAGGAGCCATGATTTCTGGTCAAGCACATGTGTCTGTTTTGTGACTCATGAATCTCCAAGGCACGTGGGCAAAGTCCTATAGCCTGGATGGAGCCCTGGAGTCCAGGGGGTCTAAATCCCCTCCAGCTTCCTAAAGATGAGATGAGGCCACGAGTTCTCTGGGCGGGATCTGACAATCGACAGGTGCGAGGAGCTGGCAGCTGGCTACAGTTTCCCCAGAAAGCTATGAGGGAATAGCACGTGCTGGGCTGATGAGCAGTCAGAGGGGCCAAGAGCAGAGGACAGCTGGCCTCGGTTACTGGGCTTGCTCTGTGCTGAGTGCTGTGCTGCATGAAGCATCTCATCTGATCCTTCAATAACTTTATTGGCAAAAGAAAAGAAGCTGACACTTTTGTCTGCCCAACACCCCACTCCCCATTCCTTTGGAAACAGCCCTTGATTTTCCTTCGGGGGAATCATAACTCCCACACACATAGTCCATGTGGTTTTGGTGGGTCTGGAGCAATTCCATTCCCTCCTCTGCCCCAGGGGTGAAAACAAATTTTATAAAATAGCCATTTGGTAGAGAAAAAGCACTCACCAAATAGTTCAGAGAAGGAAGTAAAATCACAAACTATCCACATATGATGAAAGACATGTAATTCAGGAAAAAATGCTTTATTGATAATTAAGTTAAAAAAGACTCAGGTGGCTCAGTGGTTAAGAGTGCTTGCTGCTGTTGCAGAGGACTCGAGTTCTGTCCCCATCTACATCAAGCACTTCATAACTGGCTGTGGCTCTAGATCCAGGAGGATCCTCTGTCCCTGTGGGAACCTACACACATGTGCACACAGAGACACAACTAAAAGTAAAATCTTCTTTAAAAAGTATACAGTATTGGGGCTGGAGAGATGGCCTATCAGTTAAGAGCACTGACTGCTCTTGCAGAGGACCCAGGTTCGATCCCCAGCACCCACATGGCAGCTGAGAACCATCTTTAACTCCAGTTCCAGGGGAATCTGACACCCTCTTCTGACCTCTGTGGCACTGCACGACACGGGTGCACAAACCTGCATGCAGACAGTACATTCATACACATACGAAAATAAATTTTAAAAAAGTATACAGTATTTACTACATGAGAACTATAAACAAAACAAAACAAATACAAAGCCAGGAAATAACGAATTAAAATTTGTATTACATTTATTTATTTGTGGTGTGTGTGTGCAGACCTATGCCATAGGGAGTATGGAGGTCGGAGAGGTCAACTTGCAGGAGCTGTTCTCTCTTCCTACCATGTGGGTACCAGGGATTGAACTCATGTCATCAGGCTTGGCAGCAGGCAAGGACCTTTACCTGCTGAGCCATCTTGCTGGTCCATGAAGTTAAAAAAAAAAAAATCCAAAGTCTATCAGAGTGATAAAGCTTAAAGGTTGAAAAAATTAATAAAGCAGACATTCTTTTGGCATGTATGATCAGGGGAGAAATAAGGAACATGATATTAGAGATGAACAAGGGGGTAGGAGCTCAGGGTGGAGACGTTAAAACAGTTTTAATTGTTTCAAAATCTAGATTAATAGGTGCTTGCAATGGAGACTACCTTCTCAAAGAGGCAATAAAGGTTCACTAACCAATCCAGAAAAATATTAAGTAAGTTACTATCAAGAAGTACAATCTCTAGATAGTTTTATGGAACTCATCTATAAACCTTTAAGAGAAAAACTGAATATTATTTAAAATGTTAAAGTAATAATAAGCAAGAGGGGTTTATTGTTACTTTAAGTAAAGGTGCTTGCTGCCAAGCTGCATGACCTGAACTGACGACCTGGACCTCACATGGTGGAATTAGAAAACTGACTCCTGAAAGTTGTTCTCCAACCTTCATAGGAACATTGTGGCCTTCATGGCCAAAAGCACACATAGACATATATGTGCATGCACACACCGGCATGTGTGTACATACACACACACACACACACACACATAAAAGTAAAGATTTTTTTTTAAAGGTGCAATTCACAAGAACATGAATCTTTCTGTCTGTATTCCTTTATTTTACATGTCACATGAGAACCCAAAATTTCCATAATAATTAAAATCTAAACTAATGCTGAACTTGGTGGCACATCCCAGCACTTGGGAGGCAAAGGTATGCAGATCTCTGAGTTCAAGGCCAGTCTGATCTACATCTGAAGTTCCAGGCCAGCCAGGGCTACATAGTAAGAACCCTGTCTTGGAAAAAGAAAAAAAAAGAAACCTCAAAGCTAAAACTAAAAGAATCTTAAGAACCAAAAATAAGGGGCTGGAGAGATAGCCTAGTGGTTAAGAGCACCGACTGCTCTTGCAAAGGACCTGGGTTCGATCCCCAGCACCCACATGGCGGCTAAGAACCGTCTGTAACTCCAATTCCAGGAGAACTCCAGTTCCAGGGGAATCCGACGCCCTCTTCTGACCTCCGCAGCATTGCACGACACGGGTACACAAACCTAGATGCAGTACATTCATACACATACAAAAATAAATAAAATTAAAAAAAAAGAACCAAAAATAAGATGTAAATAAGTGATAAAATTAATACTGTCCCTAGGTGGGAAGTTCACCATCACAAGGAGCCAATGACTGCCCAGTTACTGTTCAAATTTTGAGATTCTAAAGTTCATCAGGAATGAAAACGGAGTACTTCTTAAGAAAATGATGACAAGTGTGTATCCTCACTAATTCAAACAGTAGCTGCCTTGGATAGTTACCAATGTGTAGTTTCTATACATTGATAGAAACTTTGGGGAAGAGAAGTTGGTAGCATCTATTAAAATTTCAAATGAGCCAGGCATGGTGCCATGTGCCTTTAATCCCAGCACTTGGGAGGCAGAGGCAGGTGGATCTCTGAGTTCGAGACCAGCCTGATCTACACAGTGAGTTCTAGGCCAGCTGGGACTACAGAGAGACTCTGTCTCAAAAAGACAAAAAGAATATCTACAAACTGGCATGGAAAAATAATCATATGTGATTTCAAATGAAAAAACTGCCTGATGTGGTGGCCCACACCTTTAATTCCAGTACTTAGGAGGCAGAAGCAGGTGGGTCTCTGTGAGATCAAGCCAGTGTGGTCTACATAGGGAGTTCTAGGCCAGCTGGGGCTACAGGAAGACCCTGTCTAAACAAACAACATCCCCAAACACACACACACACACACACAGAGGCACATGCGTGTGCCCGTCTGCACTGATCTATACACACACACACACACACACACACACACACACACACACACGCATGCACGTGCACCCATCTGCACTGATCTATACAGACGCATAGAGAGCAGCCTGACAAGTTGTCAACAGCAGCCACCTTTGGGCTAGAATTTCAGGGTTATTTTTTCCTTTATGTAACTTGGTATTATTTCAGCTTTTAGCTATCAATGAGCACTAATTTTAGAAATAAAAAGCAAGGTCCTTCCTTCCTTCCTTCCCTCCCTCATTCCTTCCTAAAGAAGAAATCACTTTTTGGCAAGTGATTTTCCGTAGCTCCTGGTGGAGAGCTTGTCCTCGGGGTTAGGCTGGAGGGCCACAGCCATTTATTGATGCCTCTGAACAGAGGCCACACCTCCACGTCACTGCCCCATCCCCTGCTTCTGGGCTCTCCATGGCCAGTCCCCTCTGTACCTTGGGATCTTTCTTTTTTTTTTTTTTTTCCTTTTTTTGGTATTTTGAGGCAGGGTCTCCCTTTTAGTACCAGCTGTCCTGGAGCTAGCTCTGTAAACCAGGCTGACCTTGAACTCACAGAGATCCCCCTACCTCTACCTCCCAAGTGCTGGGATTAAAGACCACCTGGCTCCCTGTGATCTTTCTCAGTCCCAGCACACTGTGCCCTCCCTCCCTCCCTCCCTCCCTCTCTCCCTCCCTCCGTCACTTGGTGACTCTACATCTGTAGCAGGCAACATGGAAGTTTCTTGCCAGAGACAGAGGCATCAAGGACCCCTGGGCTTGGCCTGCACTAGTTCCCTAATCTCTTTTAATTAAGGACACAGCTAGCTTCTCTGCATGGGCTTTTCCGGCCCCTGGCCTTCTACCCCTCCCTCCCTCCTGCCTGTCTGTAGGCTGTCCCTGTGCTCTTGGGCCGCACTGCCCCTTCCTTCTCTCATAGCACGAATGGCCCTCTCAGAGGTCAAGGCTGTATGTTGTTCGGCTCTACAAACTGCAGGCCCACCATCAGGCAGAGCACAGAGCAGGAATCAGAGAATTGGGTTCTGACTAAGAGTGAAAAAACTTGAGTCTGTATTTGCACATACACAACTTTCATCTGACTCTTAACTTCTGGGTAGAAGGGAGTGGTTGTGGCTACCAGGCACCCGCACACCGTCACCCTGGCGTCAACCTGGCGGCCTCCACTCTTTTCTGCAAGCTCGCTACCCTGCTCCTTCGAATGCTATAAAGAGCATCCAAAAGAGCAAACATCATCAAAAGGAAATGGAAGATGATTCTCCCAGTGAAAGCAGAGGAAACCTGCCTCTATACTGGGTAGAACGGAGGCTGCCACGTGCCAAGGAAAACACTCCCAAGCTTGTCTTTCCAGTGCTGGCTCCGAGATCCGCTACTGTGCACAGAAAGGCTCCCCAAACGTCCCAGGCCACCAGGATCCGGGCCAGAGAGTGAGCTCACAGACGGCTGCTTTAGTCGCCAAAGCATTTTCCACTTCTACTAATGAGCTCACGGACCTGTGGCCACTCGGTACCTAGTCTTTAAGTACACCAAAAATAGGAACAGCAGCAAACACATGACTTCAGCTTTCTTCACGACTCAATGGAAGCTGCGTAACCGAAGCCCACCTTCTGGGCCCCCACTGCCAAACCTTCACTTCTCTGCAAAGTGGCGAAGTGAAGGGATGTCTGGTGGTCTGGCTAGATCCAAACCGGTCTCTACTTTTTTTTTTTTGTCTTTTCGAGACAGGGTCTCTCTGTAGCCCCAGCTGTCCTGGAACTCGCTCTGTAGACCAGGCTGGCCTTGAACTCACAAAGATCTGCCTGCCTCTGCCTCCCAAGTGCTAGGATTAAAGGCGTGCACCACTATGCCCGGCTAAACACAATTNCGGATGGCTGTGGTGGAAATGGCCTGGGATACCCCGTGCCAGCGCTCCTCAGCTGGCATGACCACGAATCATTGTTGCTCCTGCTGCTCACGGTGCCACAGTCTCTTCCCATGTTTAGGAACGGTGTGATCCTGGTTTGAAATCTAGTGTGCTTTCAGCGTAGTTTTCCTCCTTCTCAGTGTTGTGTTTCTTTGTTTTTCCCCTACTAGACAGTAAAAACAATTACTGCAGTTTTGCACAAACATTTTTACATTCTGATCATTCAGGTCTGTCCTTATAATCTTTGCTGTTAGAAGAAAATGATGAAAAGCTAGGGGGTTCTGTATACTTTTGTAATGCTATGAATTTGTTTAAATTGTGGACTGTTTTATTCTCTGCTGTGGCTTTGGCTGGGGGAGGGAGTACGTTCATGGGGCCCTTCATTGTGTACAGAACACAGATTTTAGTTCCTCTACAAATTATTTAATACAGTGAACATAATTCAGTGTTCAGAGAGAAAAGGTGTTTCCCTACAATCTTAATTTTAAAAAATAGTTATTAAAAATCTGTTGTGATATTTGGTGGATAGTTTAGTTTATTTTCAGACATTAACTCATGTATAATCTTTCCTTTTAAAACAAACCAAAACATACTGTTCTGAGTTCAGTGGGTTGGATTTCAGCATTGTGCCTGCCGATGTATCAACACAATCCTAAGTAGCCACATGGACCCAAAGTGTTAGTCATAATTTTGATCATGCTTCGTCTCTCCTTTCTTGAAAAAACAAAGAGGTATTGTGATGTTAGGGTTACCATTGTGCTGTAGATCATCCTTCCAGAAACTAGTAAATGTTTAAATTAGGTGCCATTGAATTTATTTTATACATCAATAGCTGATTTAAAAAAAAAAAAAAAAAAAAAGAATCTTCCGATGGGATAGGCTGAGGATGACAGTGAGAGCACTGTGAAGGAGTGGAGGCGCTGGGATGGAATAAAACAGGTGCTGGAGAAATAGCCAAAGCCATAGGACGGAGTTCAAGGAGGTGACTGGGAGTCCAGGGCCCAGGGATTCAAGTTTCTTGCATTTCTTTCCAAGGTAATTAAGTTCTGGTGGCCAGGGTGGAGGTGGGGCCCTCACAAGAAGGGCCTTCAAGTCTGAAGTCTGACCCAGCCCAGCCAGAGATGGCCTAGGCGATCCTTCTCCCAAGCTACCCGAGTACAGGGCAGCCATAGCGCCGGTTTCCTCCAGCACCCTCTGCTGGTGGGGTTTGTAGACTCTGCCCATAGGAAGGGCTGGAAAGTAAGGTAGGCCTGGGCTTCTGGTTCTACCTGAGGAGCAGCCTCTTCTTATCCTCAGGGCCCTGGAGCAGGGCAGTGCTCAGAGGTGGCCCTGCTACAGCCTCAGTGACTAAAAGTGGCTTTCCTAAGACTGCCCGTGAGGATGGAGGCATGCATCCTCCCTGTGGAGAAAACTCCCTGAGCCTAACAGCCACAAATAAATGAGTGGTGGGTGGAGAGCCCAAGGAGGTCTTTGGGACTTTACTGCGTCAAGATCAGAACAGAATTTGCTCTAAGAAAGTAGAGACCAGAGCCGGGTGTGGTGGCGCACGCCTTTAATCCTAGCACTCGGGAGGCAGAGGCAGGCGGATCTTTGTGAGTTCAAGGCCAGCCTGGTCTACAGAGTGAGTTCCACAGGACAGCTGGGCTATAAGGAGACCCTGTCTCCAAAAGACCAAAAAAAAAAAGAATTTGTGTCTGTCTGCACAACACAGCTACTTTCTTCAGTATGCTAGGCTAGCACTCCACAACTTGAGCTATCTTTTAATCACAAGTCCATTGATTATAGACAGTAAAGTTTGGCCATGTTTTGCTTTTTTCAGTGCTTTATGCCAGTGTTTTTTTAATTGAAATTAATCCATTCACCCATAATTGCCAGGGAAGAATTACTACTGATTAGTGTGTCCTGCTTGTCCTTCCTTACCTTAATTTCAATGTGATTTGGGGGAGTGAGGGGGTTAATTCATTTATATTTACTTAAGTGGTTACCACAGGAAGTATAAATTAATACTGTGAATTTATAATACTTTTACTACCAGTCTATTCATCAATAACAGACACTCTGCTCCTAGACAACTGTCTCTATTCTTGTCAACAATTACACTTAAAAAAAATAAAAGCCGGGCTGGAGAGATAGCCTAGTGGTTAAGAGTGCTGACTGCTCTTGCAGAAGACCCGGGTTCGATCCCCAGCACCCACATGGCGGCTGAGAACCGTCTATGACTCCAATTCCAGGAGAACTCCAGTTCCAGGGAAATCCGATGCCCTCTTCTGACCTCCGCAGCATTGCACGACACGGGTGCACAAACCTCCATGCAGACAATACATTCACACACATAAATAAAAAAAATTAAAATAAAATAAAAAAATAAAAGCCAGGTAGCACAATTTCCTAGAACATTAGTACCAGCTCTTCCCTTTACTGGAGATTTTTTCTCACCCTCTGTTACTAGTAACAGAACAAAAACACAATACACAAACATCCTGGAAATATTTGGTTCTTTTTAATCAGCTATTGATGGTATAATAAAATAAATTCAAGTGGCACCTAATTTAAACATTTACTAGTTTCTGGAAGGATGATCTACAGCACAATGGTAACCCTAACATCACAATACCTCTTTGTTTTTTCAAGAAAGGAGAGACGAAAGCATGATCAAAATTATGACTAACACTTTGGGTCCATGTGGCTACTTAGGATTGTGTTGATACATCGGCAGGCACAATGCTGAAATCCAACCCACTGAACTCAGAACAGTATGTTTTGGTTTGTTTTAAAAGGAAAGATTATACATGAGTTAATGTCTGAAAATAAACTAAACTATCCACCAAATATCACAACAGACTTTTTTAATAACTATTTTTTAACATTAAGATTGTAGGGAAACACCTTTTCTCCTGAACACTGAATTATGTTCACTGTATTAAATAATTTGTAGAGAGAACTAAAATCTGTGTTCTGTACACAATGAAGGGCCCCATGAACGTACTCCCTCCCCCCAGCCAAAGCACAGCAGAGAATAAAACAGTCCACAATTTAAACAAATTCATAGCATTACAAAAGTATACAGAACCCCTAGCTTTTCATCATTTTCTTCTAACAGCAAAGATTATAAGGACAGACCTGAATGATCAGAATGTAAAAATGTTTGTGCAAAACTGCAGTAATTGTTTTTACTGTCTAGTAGGGGAAAAACAAAGAAACACAACACTGAGAAGGAGGAAAACTACGCTGAAAGCACACTAGATTTCAAACCAGGATCACACCGTTCCTAAACATGGGAAGAGACTGTGGCACCGTGAGCAGCAGGAGCAACAATGATTCGTGGTCATGCCAGCTGAGGAGCGCTGGCACGGGGTATCCCAGTCCATTTCCACCACAGCCATCCGTCAGAGACTTCAAACAAATGCCAGCTTACAACTCATTTCAACGTCTTTATTCTTGAATGTGCAGGTCATAGAGAAATGTTTGAGAGAGTTTTTCCCTCCTTCTCCAGGAATGTTCGTATGTTACTGGCGATCCTTAGAAGAGTTGAATCATAGACTCTCTGGATTTACCTACACCAATCCATTTAACTGGAATTTGAAGCTCATCTTCAATAAAGCGAACATAATTTTGTGCGTTGACAGGCAGCTCTTTAAACGTCCTTGCATTTGATATATCTGTGGTCCACCCTGGGAGAGTCTTATACTGAACTTCCACTTTATTTAAGACTTCTTGGTTTGCTGGAAAATGAGGTATAATTTCACCATCTAATTTGTAAGCTACTCCAACTTTGATTTCTGTAAACATGTCCAAGATATCCAACTTGGTAAGGGCCAACGCGGTAAATCCATTGATCATATGAGCATATTTCAGTAGAACGAGGTCCAGCCAGCCACATCTTCTTTTCCTCCCAGTAGTCACTCCAAATTCTCTACCCCTTGTTTGCAGTAATTCTCCAATTTCATTGTCTTGCTCTGTGGGAAAGGCACCAATCCCAACTCTGGTGGTATAAGCTTTCACAACTCCATACACTTCTCCAACATTTTGAGGGGGCATATCCAAACCTGTACAAACACCTCCAACAGTACAGTTTGAAGAGGTTACAAAAGGGTAAGTTCCAAAATCAATATCTAATAATGCTGCATTTGCACCTTCTACCAAAATTTTCTTTGGTGGTCCATGTAGGGCCTCATATAGAAAATAAACTCCATCTCTCACCATTGGTTTAATCCTTTCCATATAACCCTTGAGTTTCTGTAATTCACCTTCAATGTCTATTTCCAAAGTAGGATATATAGATTTGTACTGGTTAGCTAGAACTTTGAACCTTTCAGAGAAGACATCAAAGTCAGAAACAAGATCACACATCCGAAGTCCACTCCGAGCAGCTTTGGAGGAATACACTGGGCCAATGCCCTTTTTTGTGGTACCCAAATTTTTTCCTGCTTGTTCTTGTCTCTGCTGTTCTTGGATACCATCAGCTGCTTGATGAAAATCGAATACAATATGAGCTCTGTCCGATATGATAAGCCTTTTTTCCCAGCCATCTAGACCTTTTCCCTTTTGAACATTTTTCTCTGCTTCTTCAAACAGTCCAGGTAGATGAATTACCACTCCATTTCCAATAAATGCAGTAACATTTGGGTTAATTATTCCACTGGGTAAAAGATGAAAGTCATATTCCACAGAATCTACAACAACTGTATGGCCAGCATTATTTCCTCCCTGGCAGCGGCACACGATGTCGGCGTCCTGCGCCAGCAGATCCACCACCTTCCCCTTGCCTTCGTCGCCCCACTGAGCGCCCAGCACCACCGTTACCCGGTTCCCTCCGGGCCGCGCCCTGGGCCGGCTGCAGTCGCCGTTGGGCAGGGAGGACGCCGCCGGGTTGCTCTCGGAGACCGACATGGCTCCCAGGAAGCCCTAAGAGTCCTGAGGAGACGCGACGGGAGTGCAGAGCGCGAACCCAACTACCCCGGAAGATGCTTTTCGGTGAGGACAGTGGCCACAGTGGCAGGGAGGTGAGGACAGTGGCCACAGTGGCAGGGAGGCATGGGTACTGGAGCTGAGAGAAAGTGGCAATCACTGTGGACAGGGGAAGCCACAAGACACAGCCCATTCAGTAATGAGCAATATCATCAGGAAAGGGCATTGGGATGACAGTCAGAGTCCCTCCCACATCCTAGACATGGAGGTAGAGAAGCAGACAGGCGTGCTCCCTGACCCCTTCCTGCACAGCCTGACCACAGATGTTTGATAGAGGCATTAGTGATAAATAATGACACGAAACTTCTAAAAGAGTAACTCTCTTGTAATCATGCTCACGTGAAACAAAAACCGAGTTAGTTGTATCCTTACGTTCGCTTCACTTGCCCAGGTGCCCTTCCCTGCCTCAGCCTCTCCTGGACTCCAGAGATGTTCCAGGTCACTTGCCACATAGAATCCCAGCCGAGGAAGCTGGTGTCTGAAGTTCAGCCTGACACAGGGTTCCACACGTGCGCTGTAGGAACGATGTGGAACTTGAGGTGTCCTATTTAAATCCCAGCGTCGCTTACTGATCAGTGGACTCAGTGCCTATAGTTCTCACAGGGCTTCAAGGGTGACTGAGGGGAAAGGGCACATATGTCAGACTGTCTGGGTACAGTGGACACTCAAAAAAGATACTTAAAAATGAAAAAAAAAATTTCTGGAGGAGATGGGGATGTATAACTCCAGGGTCTGGAAACTTCTGAGAAGAGATGGTCCCCCTCACGGAGCCTCCTCTGTCACTGAGGTTCCTGGAAATGGACAAGATGTGGAAACCCTTATTCATGGAGACCGAGGGTGGGCCTTGGCTAGAATCTGAGAAGCAGCTTAACATGGGACAGAGCAGATGTTTAGGACAGAAACCGAGCAACTCTAAGCCTCATCTCTTTGAACAGAGACCATTTGGGTTTGTCACCAGCCTCAGGGACCTATGGCTCTGAAGACTAGAAAGCTGGGCCAGTGACTATGCTGCCCGGCAGGAGCTGACCCAAGGGCTTGGGGAACGCTTTCTGCTCCATCTCCTCACATGCATTTGTGGACTGCTCCTGGCAGAAAAGAATGGAAATGTGCCCAGAGGGAAACCTAAATGCCTGGGTATTGATAAACCTCAAAGCCGGATAGAATCCACAAGTTCAAGGGTACTCAGTGGAAAGAGAAGCCAAGAGACACATGAAAGAACACCCCCAAATCACGGTGTAGTGATCACACGGCACGAGACGCAGGAGTGCACCCCTCCCCTCAACAGTCCTGTCCAAGGTCTAGGAGAGAGTACCAGACACTGGGTCCCCTAATCACCATGGCAGAACACAAGGCTTCTGTGACAGGAAGTGATGGACAGAGATGAAACTGCAAGATAACAAAATGGTAACAAAACAAAAGGAAAACCACATTAAGAATTAAGGCTTGCCTAGCAGTCACGAAGCTTCGGGTTAGAGTCTCAGCACTGAAAAAAAAACAAAACAAAAAACAAAACACGAAAACCCCAAACCAAACAAAACCAAAATAACCTATGAAAAAGAAAAATTAACTTCAGAGGCAAGGGGAGCTGAGCGGATACTGTGGGAACTTGCATCGTGGGTATGGAGGGCCAACGTGGCAAGTCTCCCCAGTGCCAGGGAAAAGGATGAGGGGCAAGATTGTGTAAGAGGGAACAGAGGCCTGAGAACAGAGGACAGACTCTCCCCAAGAAGAGCTTACCAGGTTCCTGGGATGGAGACATATCCTGAATAAATGTGTGAATTAAAAGCAAACATGAGGGGCTGGAGAGATGGTCTAGCGGTTAAGAGCACCAATTGCTCTTGCAGAGGACGCAGGTTCGATCCCCAGCACCCACATGGCGGCTGGGAACCGTCTTTAACTCCAGTTCCAGGGGAATCCGACGCCCTTTTCTGACCTCCAAGGCATTGCAGGACACAGGTGCACAACCTACATGGAGACAGTACATTCATACACATAAAAAATAAATAAAAAATTAAAAAAAGCAAACATGAACAAACAACCCTTCAAAGGCCTAGGTAAAAAGTAAAACTCATGAAGGTGAACCCTGGCCCCTAAAACAAGTTTTGGGGTTCCATTTGATCTGCTCCAAGTGAACCTCACACGCCACCAGACCAGCTGTTACAGTCAGTGCTTGTCTTCCCAGCTGCTTCCTGTGTGAGGAGGAAGCAGGAAGGATGGTTGAGCCACAAACTGTCACAGCATATGTGGTGATGTAATTGCCTTGATTCTTTGATTTTATTTATTTATGTTTATTTATTTATTTTGGTTTTTGAATCAGGGTCTCAAGTAGCCCAGGCTGTGCAGCTGATGATGACCTTGAACTCCTGACTTTCCTGCATCTACTTCTCAAGTGCTAAGGATTACAGGTGAGCCACCATACCCAGCTTGATTTTTTTTTTTTAAGATGAAAAATATTTTCCCTTAGCAATTATAATGCTTAGGTATAAAGATCCAAGGAATGTTGTGTGATTTCCAGTAGCATTCAGTGTGGCCAATGCTCATTTTTCCATATAAATCCATGGAGTTCTTCACCATTGCAGACGTCAGCTTCTGAATTCACCATTAACAGATCACATCCAAAGCCCACTCACTGCCTTGTCAGAGGTCTGGGAGGCCCGAAGGCCCTCTGCAGTGGCTGCCCACACTCCTTGGATAGCTTTTACGGTGACATGTGATCTGGGTGATGACGATGGTGGGCTCTGAGGACAAATGGGGCTGTCACGGCACAAGGAGGGGCATTTCCAGGAGGCCAGTTGGGGGCCAAGGTGAGGAAGCAATGACGTACCAATGTCCCTTTCTAAGCTGCAGGAGGCTGAGTCTAATACAAGAAGCCCGGAAAGCCAGGGCTCTATGGAGGATCTTAGGTCAGAGCATGACCTCAGAGAATGGTGAGGGGAGCATGGGCGCTGCAGGCCACAGATGCTGAGCTTCGGGCTGAGACGCGCAGCTGCGTGGCACCATGGAGTCTTGATTTTACACAAGAGGAGAGTGAGGCTCAGAAAGTCCAAGTTGCTTGTCTGAGGTCACACAGCAACTGTGGGGGAGCCAAGACTGTACCCCAGGTCTCACCTGAGTGTGGGCTCTGACCCATGGGTAGCCTGTCTTGTCATTTCCTGTTCTGGTTCTGTGTGACTGCACATGGGTGTACAAAACCTGCTGAGCTGCTGGGGCAGCATCACTGGGGGACTGGCTGGGCCTGGGAGGAGGCTCCGTGTCTTCAGCTCACCTACCTATAGGCTTCCAAAGGAAATGTCGTGACCCTTATTGATGCTGTGGGGAAAGAGAAGGCAGGGGAGCCCACCAGCCCCTAGCCAGGAGTCAGAGGAGCCAAGGTTTGGCCCGAGCTGGCCTCGGTCCCACTCCTTTGGCCTGACAGCTATGGCTGGTGGCCCCAGGGCCCCGTTCTTCACCCATGAATGTCTCTATTTCATGTCCATTCCAGGTGCTGGGTGGTATGGTCCCTGACCTGTGTGACCTTTAGTCCACCTCTGGAGGCTGGAATCACAGGCCTGCACTTAGAGGGGCTGACGTTCTTCTGGACACTGGAAATATCTGCCAGCATAGGACTTAGGGCTCAGCTCCAAGTGCATTACCAAGAGCTCAGAAAGCCAAGGCTGATTTACAGCTACCACTGGCTCCCAGGCCCAGCTCCTCCAGGTTGCTGGGCTCAGGTATCCAGAGCCAAGGTTTCCTTCAGGAAGGGACTCCACCCAGGGATCAGCACTGCCTTGTGTGTACCTTGCAGCATAGCCCCTGGAGACCTCTCATCTCAGATACTAAAGCTGACAGTAAGATACCAGTGTGGGGCTGGAGCGATGGCCTAGCGGTTAAGAGCGCCGACCGCTCTTGCAGAGGACCCGGGTTCGATCCCCAGCACCCACATGGCGGCCGAGAGCCGTCTGAAACTCCAATTCCAGGAGAACTCCAGTTCCAGGGGAGTCCGACGCCCTCCTCTGACCTCCGCGGCATTGCACATCACGGGTGCACAGACTTGCATGCAGACAATACATTCATACACATATGGAAATAAATAAAAATTAAAAAAAAAAAAAAAAAGATACCAGTGTGGACTAGTGGACAGGCTGGACTTGGGAGTGGGAGGCCCGCCAGGCTCAGGAAGGGCAGCAGTTGCTCTGGGATCAAGTGACCGTTGGGAGGCCAGCCTGGGAAGGGTGGGGGCTCTGGAGCCAAGAGGTCTGTGGAGAGGGTCAACTCTGCCCCTGACTTGCTCCCAGTGACCTTAGGACACTTCCCAGCACTCTGCCCATGCTTTGGCCTTAGGAGCAGGGAGCCAGTGACAACCGCGCTTCCCTCCCGTAAGGTGGGGCTGAATGAAGCAAGGTGCCCCAGTTCCTGGCACAGTGGCTGCTTAGGAACCTTCAGACTCAGGTTACAGAGAAGGGAAGTGTGCCTCAGTGCTCACTTCCTCCAGCCCCACCTCCTGCTGTGCCCACAGGGAGGCCCACTGGGCTATGCCAGCCTGGACAGCAGCTTGCTCTATTTCTGCTCTGCTGCCCCTCTGAGCTGGACCACAGCCAGGACTGGAGCAGCCTGGCTAGTCTCAGGAAGGGGAGGTCCCAGTGGCCAGGAGCCCTCTACTCTTCAGGACAGCACAAGGAGCTGGAAGACTTGAGCTTGAATACCCACTCTACGGGGTGAGTAGGGTAACCTCATTCCCCTGAGCAGCAGCTCCTCATCTGCATTCCACTCCCCAGTGCATTCTGAGCATGAAATAATTCTAGCAAAATGACAGGGTACCTGGCAAGCAGCACTTCATTCATTCATTCATTCATTCATTCATTCATTCATTCATCTCTTCAGTCACCAGTTGCCGAGCCCTGTCTCTGCGAAGCTCTACACCAGCTCGGGTGTAACAGTAAGAACACCTCTGGGGCCTGGCACAGGACGAGCAGTGACTGCATGCCTAGATACTTCTTTGGTTCCCTGGAGGCTCCACAGAGGCCTGCAGGGAGCACTCTATGGGGGATCATAGCTGGGGAGTCTGTCCCGCTGCAAAAGGACAGGGATAGCAGCCTGGAAGTACCTGAGTCATGTGAGTGGCAGAAATGCCTCACACGGATCTGAGATCTCCTGAGCCCAGCCCAGCGGAAGGTACTGGGGTGCGGGCTGAAGAGCCAGCGCCCCCCCCCCCCCCCCCCCCCCCCGCCAACTGGGATTATCAAGAGGCATCAAAGGAGGCAACAAAGCAAGACTCTCAACACCGGTGAAAGAGGGGCATTTGGGCCTCACATGGAATACAGGCAAGGAGAAGCCCATACTGCCAGGATCATGAAGAGAACTACACTGGAAAGGGGTCAGGATAATCCCGCTGCAAGCTTTTACCAACCCTATATGGAAGACTCTGCGTGGGAAATCCCTCTGGGGATGCCACACCAGGACAACCAGCATCAGAAACACAATTGGGAAATACTCTGTAAAGAACTACAAGATATAAAGAACAATAATTAAAGAAACTAAGAAAAGAGAATGAGGAAACTCAAAGAAGGACCTGAAGAGAGAGAGAGAGAATGACAAAGCTCCACAAAGGAAGTGGAAACACTCTGAAAAGGATCCCATGCTGAAAAAAATAAAAGAAACCAAAACTAGCGAACCAAAGACCTACAAGAAAGAATCGAGACGAGCTCCAAACAAAGAAGTAGCAATACTAAAAAAATCAGAAGTAAACCTGAAAAAAGGAATCAAACACTCAACCATCAAGAAAGAAAGGAATGGAAAAAACAGCCTTCAGAAGGCATAATGCGATGGAAGATGAACAAAGAATATCAGACCTGAGAGATAACACAGAACAACTAAAAAACCTCAAGGAAAGATTATTGCAAAAATTTAAAACATAAAAATACACAAATAATGAACAACCATGAGCGTGGGACACTTATGAAAAGATCAAACCTCCGCATCATTAGGACATATAGGAAGGAGCTAAGAATCACCAAGAGAATGGTATGATCAGATCTTCAACAAGAATAATAGATGAAAAACTTCCCCAACTAAAGCAAGGACAGAACCCATACCAATAAAGAAGCCCACAAACTCCACAACAGACAAGATCAGAAAAGAAATTCTTCATCGCCATATCAGTTAAAAATGCTAGACACCCAAACACAAAGACAACCATCCTTTAAAGCCACGAGAGAGAAAAAACAACACAACGTGACCTATAAGGGGAAAACCTACTCAGAATTACAACTGACTCTCAACGCACAAACTATGAAAGCAAGAAGACCTGGAGCAAAGCATTCCAGTGTTAAGGGACAATAGAATGCAAACCCAGTTACTAATACCCAGCAAAAATTGTCAACCGGAGCGGGAACCAACCCAAGTTGCCCCTCAACTGCACACAGATGGATAGAGAAAAATGTGGTACAGTTCTACACAATGGAGTTCTATGCAGCAGTAAAAGAAAGACGATCATTCACGAAGCTTTGCAGGGAAAAGGCTGGAGCTTAGAGGACATCATGCTGATACGAAGTAACACAGTCCCAGAAAAACAAATGATAGCATAATGGTATCCCTCACCTGTGGATGCTAGTGCCACATTACCCAGTTGTAAGTATTCTCTGTGAGCGGCCCCTGAGCTTTTGTCCAAAACAGTTGGGGTATGCATACCTGGACACAAAACAACCAACAACAGCAAACGGACTGCATCAAAGAACCGACTAGAAAAGTAAGACTTTTTCCAAAACAGTTCAACTTCCTCAATGGAGAGAATATTGAGAAAGACTAGAGATGCAAAGCTGTTTGGCTAGAATGCATCTCGGTGGGGTTGGAGGAATGGGTGGGAACACAGGTTACTGATTTGTTAAAACAAACTAAAAAAAACTAACATTTATGTGAAAAAAAAAAAACTGAAACTAAAAAACAGAAGCAAACAAAATGCCCTCACTTGTCAAACCAGTGGAGGCCATCCACCCTCACCTCCCAAATGGCCTTATCTAATCTAGATGCATGCAACACCCAGGCCTCCTCTCATAAGGATCTATCTATCCCTGTTATCTTTTTTTTTTTTTTTTGCTCTTTTCGAGACAGACACGCTGTCTTTCCCTTCACAGCATTCCCAGCATGTGCAATGGATAACTCACTCATGGTAGACTCATCAAGGGCCTCGGCCTATAACAGCACCCAAATCCCCAGACAAGAGTCGCCGTGGCCCTCTCGTCCTCCCATAGTCTCGCCATAGTGATATTAAAGCGGCGCTGCACCACCCACACCTGGCTATACTGATAACCACTTCTAACTACTACGACACTGTTCCTGGGCGGATGTCACCCTTCCAGGAAGCGCGGCTAGACGCAGCAGATCGGCAAGCTGTGTGCTTGCTGTCATTCGTTCAAAAGTACCTCGGCGGGCACGGCCTTTAACCTACACCTTGGATGCAGGGCAGGCGGATCTTTGTGAGTTCCAAGGCCAGCCTGCAGTTGTACGACGCGTGAGTTCAGGACAGACTGGGGCTCACGGAGTTGCAGACAACAACAATAAAAAAAAAAAAAAAAAAAAAGACCCAAAAAAAAAAAAAAAAAAAAAAAAAAAAAAAATACCCGGGCACACTGCAATTCATCAGTGTCTCTGTGCCCAAACTTCTAGGGCTATTTTGAGAGTCAGGGATATTTTATGAAAGCTTTCAATACATCAACAACAACTCGAAATGTAACACTACCACCAGCTGCAGCAAATATCCATTAGTATTTCCTGTTTGTCAAACATTGTGCTAAGGGCTTCTTCTTTTAGTCAACAAATAACTCTTGAGGGGTCTGCTGTGTTTCCAGGCCAGGAATCCTGCAGGGTCAGAGGCCAACAGAGCCCCCACTTCTGCAGAGCCTGCAGAGGTGTCAGATGGTAAACAGCGGCATAGCACAGCAATTATTTAACTAGAAGGCGATGGACCCACTGGCGGAAGGGAAGACCGTCCTCTGTTCAGCCACTGCCATTACATATATTTTCCAGCTGAGGAAAACAAGGGTCAGAGAGGTTATGTAACATTTCTGAAGCTACGACAAACTTGGCAAGTGGCAGGGCTGGGCCCCACGTCTCATTCAAGCATCAGAGTTGAGCATCTACAGAGAGCCCGGGCCTCTCGGGATTCCCCTCTGGTCTGAGAGCGGCTGCTCAAAGCAAGGGTGAGCTTGGAAGAAGGGTGACCGACATGGGCTGGGAGCAGCCCGGTTGGTAGAGTGCTTTCCAGCATGCTCTAGGCCCTGGGTTCAGTCCTCAGGTGTATATATGCCTGTAAGGTAGAGAGGTAGGGAAATCAGAAGTTCAAGGTCATCCTTGCCTATATAGTCTGAGGCCAGCCTGGCATTCATGAGACCCTGCCCCAAAAACCAACCAACCAACCAAAGGCAGAGGCTGCCCACGACCAGGGCAGCTCCCTCTGTGCAGTTTTCCTGAATGAATCAGAGAGCTTGGTCTCTTGCACTTACCTCTTCCTAGCAGGCAGGCATCAAGGGCCTTCGAGAACAGACAAGTAAGTTTAGGAAAGTGACTGCCCATCTATAGGAGACACCCCAATAGGATGCTCTGGAGGAAGCCAGGGTGCCAGATGCAGGGTGTCACAGGGCCTGGTGAAACCTTGCTCTCCCAGATAACTTCTGTGGTCTATAAAATACAGAGAGTCAGGGCTGTTGGGGGTCTTTAGGGAGACCACACAGACCAAGTGCTTTATATAGCACCAGGCTGGAGCAGCTGTCCTTACGTAGACTCTGAAAGTCAAGATGGTCCTCTCCAGCAAAGCAGACTTACACACCAAAGGAGAACCCTTCTACCCACCTGGAGCAGAAGAGCCAGTGCTTTTTCTAATCTTGCTTTCTTTCCTGCACTGCCATTTGCATCCTCTGTGACTTTTGCCAACATAGCATCCTGCCTTACTAGAGATTTTTAATGCTGGCAAAACACACACACACCGTAAAACTCACCACTCGGGACACTTAGCACATCCATGTGCTGTGCTACCAGCATTTCTCTTCCCTTCTCAGAGGAAGCACTGCACCAACTAGGCAGTATCTCCCCCCCTCTCCTTTACAGACCACCACTGGCCTGTCTCTGTGGACTTGCTGGCCATGGACATTTCATATGAAGGCCTTTCACAACAGGAGGACTTTGGCACCGGGCTTCTTTTAGCATCACGTTTCCAAGGCCCTCCCACGTGGCAGACTTGATCAGTGCTTCATCCTTTTCGTGGATGAACGGCATTGCACTGTGGCATACACTGCTCTTCATACATCTTCACCATGGGAGGCCATCTGGGCATTTATTTCCAGGCTTTGGACACCATGAATGGCAGTGCCCTGAGCAAATTACTGTGCTTTTGTTCACATACCCGGTCTTCATTCTTTTTGCATATACCAGAGTTGACTTGCAGGGTGAAGCGATCATTGTCTTGGTTCCTCTCTGTGCAACTGTGGATGTCGCATGCTAACCACGCTAACCAAGCTCTCACCTATCTAAGCAAGGGAGTTACAAGGCCACCTCAAATCATCAGGATCACAGGCAGTACAGTACAGGCCAGCACAGAGTACTCTGGGCTCAGTGTGGCCACCCCTGTGGGCTCGTGCTGGGAGGCCCCAGAGCTCAGGCTGAGTGGGTCAGTGGGTACCTGAGGATCAAAAGCACCATTAGTTGCGGTGGGGAGTGATCAGCTTTCAGTCTCAGTAACCTGAGGTAAGGATAGAAGCAGGTGGCATGGGAGGAACGAGCCTCCTGCCCCAGTAGTGATGACCTGGGAGTGGAGAACAATGGAAGGTCCTGGGGCTAGCATTGGACTACACCTCTCTCAGTCCAACCCATGCTGCAGCTCATAAGCCAGCTCTGCAGGTACCCCAGGAGGACTGGCAAGAAAGGAGGCTTTGTCCAGCAGGAGACCTCTGTCTGATAATTAGGGGTTGCCTAGAAAGAAGAGAGCTGGTTTTGGTGGGGACTGTTTCATCTCTGGCTTAAATTATAGAGCATGTGCAGTTAACTCTGATGTCTTCTAGGATTCAAATGAGACATAAACATTCTCCCAGGGGTGGAGTCTATATGTGTTATTGGGAGCACCTTGACCAACTAAGAGGTGCCATCAAATCTATTTATAGTTTAAACATCTTTCAACTGTCTTTCTCCTAAAATCAGTTGCGGTAGCTTCCACCCAAAGAAGAATGCCTAGCATTCACCGGGGCTCCGTGTCTGGGGGCAGACAGATGTTCATGACATCATGGCACGCAGCCTCTGAAGGAGCAGTACAATAGCCCTGAGCAGTGGAGAAATGGATGGAGAGATGCAAATGAAGAAATACAAGCCGCCATGTAAAAGCCATGACACCATTGAAACAAAAACAAGCCCAGGGCAGAAGGCTGGTATGGCTGCTGTGAGATGGAGAACCATGGTGAGCTGGGGGACCTTTGAGAAAGTTCTAGAGATTCTACGGCCAGAAAAATACCTGTATCTTCTTACTAAGTAATTCCACTCCTTGGAACTTATTCTGGAAAAAAATAATTCTTTTAAAAGGGGGGGGAGGGGTAGGAGAACATTTTAGACACAAAGGTATTTATTACAGAGAAAGTTACAAAACAATAAAAATTAAACAAAACCTGGAAGCATTCTGATGTCAAAATACAGGGAAATAGCTATGAAAAACCACACAACAGAAATGGGGGAACATTAAGTTCTAGAGTGGTGGGATTTTAAGTGCTTTAAAAAATTTTTTCAGCACCGTTACACAGTTGTTTGCACATTTGAAAACTGTATTAATCTTTAAGATCTAACTTTCTAGTCATTGATATTTACTATCCAGATTTAACTTTAATTTTTACCAGAGGAGCTACACACACACACACACACACACACACACACACACACACACGTACGCGTACACACACACACACACACACACACACACAGTGTCACTCACTCATAAAGGTACATGCATATATACATACATCATGTAAATAAAAATAAAGAGTACAGATGCTCAAATAACGGGATTTTCTTCCCTAGGAGATACAGGAGGGAAGGCCCATAGCCTGTGAGTGCCATGTTGTACCAAGCACACTGACAGGGGACTGTTCCTTTTCCTCACAGACCTGAAAGACAAAGGACTTCCCAAACAGCTGTGACAAACACCAGGAAGTGGTGTGGGCAATGCCTCAATTGACAACAGTGCCCCCCAAACAAGCTCAGATACATGGCTTTTCTACATATAAGTGAACGTGACAAAATTTGATCCTGGACTGTCTGTATTTAAAATATTTTTTGCTTGTGCTTTTGAGACAGGATAGCTATATAGACCAGGTTGGCCTCAATCTCACAGAGATTTGCCTGCCTCTGCCTCCCAATTGCTGGGATTAAAAACATGTGTTGGGCTATATTTAAAATATTTTAAAGATATGTTTTAAAAATTCATTCAATATTCTTGTGTATGAGTATACTGCCTGCATGTAGGTAGGTGTACCATGTCATGCGGTGCCCATGAAGGTCACTGAATCTCCTGGGAGTTATGGCCAGTTGTTAGCAGCCAAGTGGATGCTGGGAACAGAAGCTCAGTCCTCTGCAAGAGCAGCCAGTGTTCTTAGCCACTGAGCCATCTTTTCAGCCCTTTACATATACTATGTTTTTTAAAAAATGTTTAAAGATGTGGCAGCAAATGGCTGCCAACTATCCTCACTTGGGAAAAAAAAAAAATCTTTACTTTCTGATTATGCCCCTTTCACACTGCCGGGGTCAAAATGTTCCTTCCTCTAGGAAATGATGTTGACAGTTTCTTCTTTACTTGACATTAAAAAAAAAAAGCTGGCAGCCTCTTACAAGTCTCCAGAGTTTCTTTCTGAAGTCTCACTTGCCCATGAAACCCCACGTCTGGCACCCTGGCCTGAGATCACACAGGGCTCTCTGGCAGTGGGCAGGCCGCTGGCTGGTATGGGGCATGCCAGAGCTGGAAACTCCCAGGAGTGGCTGCGGAGCTCCAGAGTGAGACAGAGAGGGAGGCAGCTTTGCGTGGCTGCTGACTGATCTTTAAATGTGCAAACATTTCAAAGGTGGAGCACACTAGGAACTTCAGTCTGGATAAAGGTCTCAGGCTTGAGGTCACTTTCCGTCTAAGAGTTTAGGGATCGCTGCAGGCTCGTCCCCTGAATCTCACTCCCACTGTCACCCTTCGGCCTGCTGGGTACCTCTCTCCTGTGCTGGTGTTAGCCAGCAAGCCCAATCATGTGCCCACCACAGGGAGCATCTCCCAGTTCCTGCTCAGGGTGCCAAAGGTGGCGGGAGAAAACACTCACGGCCAGTGGAGAATCCGGGCTCCCTTCCGTGGGACCCAGGATCCAGTGCAGGCCCCCCCCCGCCCCCGCCCCGGCACCCTCCCCACCTCCTCTCTCTCCCTTTAGGGGCTGCTTGTCTGTACATTTGCCTCCAATCCCTGGCTATCTTTCCCCGGGGGTATTTGCCTCCCTAATGAGTTGCCTGGGCCCCTGGCCCTACCTGTCTGCACCAATTCTCCCACTCTCCCCTAGTGCCTGCCTCTGGGATGGGGCAGCCGGCCCCTCCTCACATCACTGTCCTCTTCCACTCCTGGGCCCCTCAGCTACCCTGTGTTTGTCTATCTTTAACTTTTCTATCATAGATTTTAAAGGTTTAAAACAATACTTTTTACTGATGAAATAAAGAAGTTATGATTATTCAAATATAGGAAAGCCTGAGAATAACCACCCATAACTATGGTGGAGGAGTGCCGATCTGGAGATTTAGGCACGTCCTTCACATAAACACGAGCTGACCACGTGCTTTGTGTGGCCCTGCTGGGGTCGACCCTTGGTAGAAGGCTCCAGGGCACTTGTCTTTCAGTGGAAGTGGAAGGGTCCTAGCAGGGGTAGGTACTGGAGCACACCAAAGGCCCTAAAAAGTGGACAGGGACTGCAGGTTCTAGGCATGACCACAGCTATCATATTACATGAGTGCCTGGTGGCCCCGGGCCTGGCCANTTTTTTTTTTGGTCTTTTTCGAGACAGGGTCTCCCTGTAGCCCCAGCTGTCTTGGAACTCACTCTGTAGACCAGGCTGGCTTTGAATTCACAAAGATCCGCCTGCCTCTGACTCCCAAGTGCTAGGATTAAAGGCATGCACTACCATGCCCGGCTTTTTTTTTTTGGTCCTGATGCCCTCTTCTGATCTCCATGGGGACTGGATGACATGGGTGCACTTACCTACATGCATGCATAACATACACATAAAATAAAAATAATAAAACAAAATATTTTTAAATGGTTCTTGGGGGGCTGGAGAGATGGCCTAGCGGTTAAGAGCACAGACCGCTCTTACAGAGGACCCGGGTTCGATCCCCAGCACCCACATGGCGGCCGAGAACCGTCCGGAACTCCAATTCCAGAACTCCAGTTCCAGGGGAATCCGACACCCACTTCTGACCTCCGTGGCATTGCACGACACGGGTGCACAAACTTGCATGCAGACAGTACATTCATACACATACAGAAATAAATAAAAAATTAAAAAAAGAAGTATTAAATAAAAAAAAGAAAACAGCAGGTGGCAGACGATGCCTATTCATGTCTATTTTAACATGAAAACTAATCATTTTATTTATTTAGAACATTTTCTTTATATTTAACTTTATTTATTTATTTATTTATTTATTTTTCCCACTCAGACTGCATTCTCTCCCTCTACTCTCTGGAGAGAGAGAAGAACGATCATCAATGGCAAAAGGCAGTTGCAGCAAAGCAACACCTAGAGCCGGCTTCACGCTCAGGAGAGAATGCTACGTCTCCTCCTCATGGTTTCTGGTACTCTACACAGTCAGAGAAACTTCTCTAGTAACATACTATAGAAATGATCCCTGAAAGTATAGTCTTTATATATTTAACTTTAAAATAAATAGTTCATCAAGTTTTTTAAATTACAGGGATGAATAAACAGAATTAAGAAAAAAAGTGATTAGAAAGCCATTAGAAATCACGAAGACAGTCACGAATGCCTATAGTCTGGGAACCCGCTGAGCAGCTGCTGTGCCTATGTGAAAGCCAGAGGTTGAGGCGCCAAGGGACGGTGTGGGTGGGCCCACCTGGGGGTGGTGACAGGGCTTGCCTAGAGTCAGAGCCTGGGCCTCCACTGCCTAGGCCCCTGTGAAAGAAAGTCAGCTTTTCCTCCAGTTCCCCTTTGCTCTGCTGAGCCACTCGGCCCATCCCAGTCATGAGTAGGCTAGGAAAGATTCCCTGACCCGGGACAGACGACTGCTAGCCACCCGACACCTCCTCCGCAGCTCTCCTGCTGGTCCTGCTGGTCTGGGCAGGGCAGCACAGCTAGGCCTGTGGCAGGTTGGGCTGAGGAGTGTCTGTGTAGTTGCTGGTTCCGGCCCCTCCTGAGGACAGCCTGGGTAACATGGCACCAGGGAACAGGCTTTGGCACTGGCAGTGAAAACAGTGGCCTAGGAACAGAAGTTTGGCCATTTTCACAGCCACAGGCTATGTCAGCAGCCTTCTGGGGACAGGAGCATGGAGTGGCTTGTCAATTCTTGCCTACCAGGCCAGCTCATGTCAACAGCATGACCGATTCTCCTGGCCAAACTTTCTTATGAGACAGGGCAAGCCCAGACAGTGTACTGCTGGCCCTGGGGTCTGGCCTTGCTCTCATGGAAAGATCCTTTTGGGGACACAGCACAGAGCCCTAGTAGGAAATTACAAAGAGGGACAGAGGGGCCTGAGGGATCTAGGAACCCCCGAAGCATGGAATCTTATATCTGCCAGGGCCAAACCAGGAACGAGAAGAATTCAGATTCACTTTGAGTTACAACTTGCAGCCACCAAAAGTGCTTGCTCCACCTGCCCGGCATCCATGAGTGACACCACTCCTCATACAGCCCTCTGAGGAAAGCATTTCACACACATGAGGCTGCTCCAAGCCACACAGCTAGGCAGGCATGGGTGGGGATGCAGACCCAGACTCTGCCCTTCTGTGTCTGACTACCATGGGACATCAGAGCTCTGACAACTGGCACGGAGGGGTCTTTCTTTGCAGGAGTCTCTTCTATAATCAGAATATCGCTTCTCTGAGCTCTTCTCAGAGCACTCACTTCTCTGAGCTCTTCTCAGTGCACTCACTCCTGTGATCTCTTCTCAGAGCACTCACTCCTGTGAGCTCTTCTCAGCACACTCACTCCTGTGAGCTCTTCTCAGCACACTCACTCCTGTGAGCTCTTCTCAGCACACTCACTCCTGTGAGCTCTTCTCAGCACACTCACTCCTGTGAGCTCTTCTCAGCACACTCACTCCTGTGAGCTCTTCTCAGAGCACTCACTCCTGTGAGCTCTTCTCAGAACACTCACTCCTGTGAGCTTCTCAGCATGGACGACCTCAGTGGTGGACCACCTCAGTGGCGGGAGGGTCACTTGAGTCCAGGACCAGCCCGGGCAGAGCCCTGGGGCCCTGATCATGGGTTAGTCCTTTGGCCATCTGTTTCCATAGCCCACCACTGAGGTCCTCTGTCCACCACTAAGGTCATCTGTCCACCACTGAGGTCGTCTGTCCACCACTGAGGTCCTCTGTCCACCACTTGAAGTCACCTGGTTTCGGCTCCTGAAGCCATGGCTTCTTCTCATGGAGGATAGCAGGGAGATGGAATGTGCTGTGAGAATGTAGGTGTGTCAACAGTCCCTGCTGTACCTAGTGTGCCAAGGGCAGGAAGAACAGAGCAGACCCAAGTCCGCCTCCAGAGCCCGACCCTAGTTACTACTACGATGAAGGTGCCTCACCTGGAAAATCAGGGAGGATTCCCAAGTGAGATGATGAAGGTGATGACTCGCAGGTACGCAATCCATTCCACATGCTTCCTCGTACTCTACTTGATGACAACTCCGCTCTCTGCTGGGGACTGGGGACTGTTTCAATGACTACTCCGCAGGCAGGCAGGATGGCCGGGAGGGCTGGAGAGCTCCCCACCTTACACTTGCAGTGAGCTAGAGATAAGCAGGAGGCTCCCAGGAGCGGCCAGAAATCTGGTATGTCTGGAAATGCCCGCTAGGCTCCCTGCTGAGGTTTCCACTCTGCGCTCCCGCACTGCATCAGATCCTCCCACTGCCAAGGAGCCCCACAACTGGCAAGGTTTGGAAACTCAAAGTGATTTGGGTGTTCCTTTTTTTTTGGTCTTTTCGAGACAGGGTCTCCCTGTAGCCCCAGCTGTCCTGGAACTCACTCTGTAGACCAGGCTGGCCTTGAACTCACAAAGATCCGCCTGCCTCTGCCTCCTGAGTGCTGGGATTAAAGGCGTGAGCCACCACGTGGGTGTCCCTTTTTGAGCAGGGTGTCTTTCTACCACCTCTCCCAACAGCTCACAGCAGTTCCTTGGTCAAACCTGGGACCGTAGGGAGCAGTGGGAAGTTGAGTCCCAGACCAGGATTCCCCACCTGCGGTCCCAGAGGATGAGCGAGGCCATCACCAGTTCACCGAGGTCTGAGTCCACTGGGGTGCAGACGTGAAGTGCCGTCTTTCTAGGCTCGCTCCCCAAGTGTGCTGGGTTGCCTACCCCCTTTTCCAGTTTTGGGCAGCAAGTCCCTACAGGAACTACAGGCTGTCTATAACTTTGTAGCCACTGTCTGTTACCAGGAGAGCCTCATGTCAAAACTTCAAGATTTAAGAACTTAAGACTGTTAACCCCAAGTCCACTCCTGTTGTCCCCGCCCACTTGCCCTCTGTCTACCACTCCAGGAACTCAGAGGTGAGAAGCTGAGGAAGGAAGGTTCTGCCCTTTCCGGGTCCCCTGCTCTGTCTTTCTGTGCTTCCTTCTTCGGTGCAGACTCCTGATTCCTTCTCTGGACTGGGATTGGGGCACAGTTCCTGCCCCTCTGCCAACCTCTATGCCCCTCCAGGCAGAGCTACAGTAATTCTGGGGTGATTTTTGGTCCTTCCAGGGCCTTAGAGAATTAAGATGGGGAGTAGGTGCCCACCTATTCTAAGCAGCCTAAGTCCTTCCGAGTCCTCATGCGTGCAGCCTTTCAGAAGGTCTCCACCAAAACAGGCACCCATTTCTGTGGTCAGCAGGACTCAACATGTCAGCTGTCTTCTCCTCCTCCTTCCTCCCCACAGGTGGAGTGGGAGGACACAGACACTACTCTCAGAGCCCCAGAAAGGGGATCAATGTGAATTGATAACTGGACAGAACCTAGAATCACCTGGGAAATGGACCTCTGGGCACACCTTTGGGGGATTATTTGATTATATTAATTGAGGTGGGAGAACTGGCCTGATGTAGGTGGGACCATCTGCTAGCTGAGATCCTGGACTGTGTAAATGGAGAAAGGGAGGTGAACACAGATTCATTGTCCCCCGCTTCCCCATTGTGGATGTGGTGTGACCAGGCCCTTCGAGCTCCTGCTGGACTCTACCCTGCCCTTAGCCGGGATAAACCTTTCTCCTTTAAGTTGCTCTTGTCAGGGTATTTTATCACAGTAACAGGAAAAGAAACTGGGATACGCTCTAGGCTCCTTGTTGGCAGAGGGCTTGCAGCTCCCTCTGTGTCCCCTGCAAGGGCTTGCAGCTCCCCCTCTGTGTCCCCTTCAAGGGCTCACAGCTCCCCCTCTGTGTCCCCTGCAAGGGCTCACAGCTCCCCCTCTGTGTCCCCTGCAAGGGCTCACAGCTCCCCCTCTGTGTCCCCTGCAAGGGCTTGCAGGTGTGGGGTAGAGGAGTTGTCAGCTGGGGTCTGGGCAGGAGACCACACTCAGGCTTTGCACTGACAAAACTGAATAGTCTCAACTGTTCAGAAGCTCTGGTTAGCTGAGTTATTAGCAAGGAAGACACTTCTTTTTACCTGATATGAGCAGCACAGTTTTGCAGAGGGAGCAGACATTGTAACAATAAAGCCACAGGACCTGTGTCTGTGGGAGGGAGCAAGACTACATGTGGCCAGGCAGACTTCTGCTACTTCTGGGCTCACTCTCTACACATCAGAGATCAGGATCAGCACACCCATCAAAACCAAAGAAAGAACAGTTAATAGAGCTTCCCCTTCTACCCAGCACAGGTTGACCATAAAGTTCACAGTGGGCCCGAGGATCACTACAATCCACAGGCATGTTCACAACCCAGAGCTAAGGAAACATGACTGTGTGGTTATTCCTTGTCACCTTGACTGGACTTGGAATCACCTCAGAGACGCCCCAAGAATGTCTTCTAGGGAGCTGAGTGCAAGTGGGCAGCAATATCCCACAGGCTGCTTGGTGTCTCGGTACAGATCTCTGTGAGTGCAAGGCCAGCCTGGTCTACAGAGCGAGTTCCAGGCCAGCTGGGACTAAAGGGAGACCCTGTCTCAAAAAGACCAAAAAAACCATGAGAGGCGAGACCCCTGTGTGTGGAGGGTGGGCAGCCACTATCCCTGCAGGGCAACTGGCTGGCAGGAACCTGCAACTGTTCCAGGCGCCTGGCGGAGCTGGATAGAGCTGGATGGTGGTGTGAATGCGTTCTTTCTTGAGTGAAGCTCCTCTCTGTGTGCTGAATCACAGCATTCACGGGGGCCACAGGACAAGAGCATTTACTAAGTGGATCCCAGACCTGAGACACGCAGCCAGGGTGGGGCAGGGTGGGGGAAGGTGGCTCATTTGGGCCAACACTCAGGCAGGAAAGGAACCTGAAACCAGCCTTGTTGCTTGCTCCTTGGAGCCTGCAGTGAGTGCTGGGGGGTAGGGGGGTTGCTGATGAACACTCTGACCACAGACCTCAGCCAGAGAGAGACCAGGCCCAAAATAGGCTGAGCCTCTGGGGCGTCAGCTGGGATTTGCCCCTTCCAGCAAGTCACAGCTCAAGCATTCTGTTTACCAAACGCTTCTGCACACATAGAAACCAGGGATGGTCTGGGATCTGTGTGAAAGGGGTGGGGAGGGTCCCACAGGGCAGGTTTTTTAGGTGTTGGAAGCTTTCCTGACACTCTAGGCAAGAGGGCGAAGGCCAGGGCAGCGCACAGCAAGCCAGGCAGGGACAGCAGGAGCACTGTGGGGCTCGTCTCCAAGGCTCGGTTCCACTAGGCACAGCTCCGACCTGGCAGGTAGCAAAAGGGGGCGACAATCTGCAGGGACTCCACCTCCCATGCATGCTTTTGACTTCCTGGGAGTAATCAGAACCAGCTGAGTGTGTGGACGCCCAGCTGAAGACTGAGCTGCTCTTTCAAGCACAGCCTGGAAGAGGGGCAGCAGAGCCTGGGGATGGCTCACCCCTGGGGCCACGCCAGCCAGGCTGCTTGCTTTCTGCTGGGATGGGGGCTGGGGTTTGTGGGAGGCTGTCATGTGGCACTAGGGTCCTGCTGCTGTCCCCTGCAGGCTCCTTCCTGGCTTCCCTGTAGATCTAGGGAAGGAGACAAAGTCAAGGCTAACTGACGGCCAGTCATACAGAGAAGCCTCTGACACGCACAAGTCCTCAGTGGTCGAAGCACTCTGGGAGGTCAGTGCTTTTATATCCTGCTTTACATATGACACAGGAATGTAAAGAGGTGATAGGAATAAGGCCATGCAGCTTGTAAATGGTGGAGTTGGGATCTGAACACCACCAACCTTGCACTCCACAGCAGTCTAGGCTGCCTAGCCAGATGATGATGATGGTGGTGGTGGTTGGGGGGAAAGGCTATGGCACAGGAACTTGATACCCACCTTCAGTCATGTGACTCTCGTGCCAGTCCTATGAAGCACAGGTATCATTCCCATCCCCAGTTTGCAAAGGGGGAACTGGAGACTCATGTGCTTTTACTACTTATCTTGGGGCATTCAGTTGACAAAGGTAGGCCCTGGGTTCAAATCTGGGTGCCTGTGAGCCCAGCGCCCACCAGTGTGCCACCTTACTTGCCCTTACTTGCCTTACTTGCCCACTAACATGCGTCATGCTCTGGGCTGGGCATTGGAGCCTCAGGGCCAATGAGGCAGCCGATCTGACCTTCCAGCCTGCTGGGAAGGGAAGAACACCAAGCTCACCCTCATGGAAGCCTAATGTTCCACCCAGGAGCAAAAGCACACCTCGCCTAGCAGGTGCTTCCAAAGGTATTGGGTTGGTGATCCGGAATGATCCCTGTGAGAGGTCACCTTTCTAGGTTCCTTTTCTTTCCTGTTTTGTACCAGGAAGGCAACCAGAAATCAGAAATGCTGATGAAGTTGGTTCACAGGGCAGACATCACCATGTGACTTAAATGCTGGGTTTTCCCAGGGTCAGAGTCAATGAGACCAGAAGAGGGAAGGCCTGAGACAGCTGGCTCCCAGAAAGTACCGGAGAAGCATGCAGCAGTCTCCCTGCCTGGTGCTGGGCCGGCCTCTGTGCACAGGAAACAGCCTTCTGCAGCAGGGGATGGTCACTGCCAGGCCGGCCCCAGCTCATGATGCTCCTGGTAACTTGTTCTAAGTAAGTACGATTCCCAGGCTCTGCCCAGATCTACCGAATCAGAGACGACGAGGGCAGGTCCTGAAGCTGTTTTCACAGCCCTCAGACCTTTCTAAACCTTTGAGAACACTGTCACGGACACACTGAAGTCATAAGTACAAAGGATCCAACATCGGTTGAGCAGTGTGTGCCAGGCACATACATCTCGACCTTGGCGCTGACTCCAGGCATGATCTACATTATTCTAGGAGGAATGGCAGCACATCTACAGTCTCAGCACTCAGGAGTTGGAAGCAGGAAGATTATAAATTAGAGACCAGCCTGGGCTACACAGCAAGTTCCAGACCAGCCTGAGCTACTTAGGGAGCCATTCTCAAGCACTAACAATAAAAATGAAGTGATCCTATAGAGGAATGAACAAGGGAGTTGAGAGGCTCCTTGAGTTGTCCCCCTTCACCCTGCTGGGAAGTCTGTCCAGAGCGTGGACTTTTGGTCTCTAGAGGCCCAGATCCAAACTCCAGCTCGCCCACTACTGCTTCTGTAGTTTCCACCTCCCTAACCTCAATGAGCAGAAGGCAGTGGTGAGAACCCCCCCGTTGAAGGTTCTATTCTGAGGACGAGATGAGCTCATCCACGTGGAAGGCCTCCCACCAGGCCAGGCCCACGTGAGCATTCAGCAGAAGCAGCTGTTATAGAAGAGCAGAGATCCCATAAGGCCCACATCCTGGAGCTCCCAGAGCTGAGCATGAGGGCGTCACCCACAGGAGAGCCCTTCAGACTAGGTTAGGGCCATTTATACAGAAGCGGCAACCGACGAAAGGGATGAGGGGTTTGGGAAAGGGACAAGTTTGCTAGGGAGAGCTAGCATAGCAACAATAAACACAGCTGCCTGAGGTTTATGGGGCTCCTGTAAGCAGTGCCCTCCCCGGAGATATGATGGAGTCACCCAGGGTGATCAGCGAGGTTGACAGAGGCCAGCCAGCATGTGTGCGTCCTTGTGGCTCTGTGCAGAAGGCCTAACAAGAATGGCTCAAAACTTTAAGTTGCTGCTTGTTTAAATGAACAACCTTGTCATTTTCCACCCAATTAGTCAATTATCCAACAACTTGTTCCTGGAGGCCCAGGGAACCAGGATTTCTCTGTCAAGGAGGTAGATAACCCAGAGATTAAGGTGTAGGCATTGGATGACAGGTCACCCAACTGTACAGTAGCCTACTATGTGGCCCTGGAGAAGGCGGGGGTCTTCAGCTTCAGTTTCTGAATTGTTTGGAAACTGAAAGGCGGGGGCTGGGGAGCAACTCTCAAGGTTCTTGTTGTAAGGGTCACAAAGCACTAAATAAATGCTAAGACTTATTTTGCATGTGTGTTCATGCACGCTCTTCCAGAGCATGCTTCCCACCATGTTAAATGAGTTTTTCTTTGATTACATACAATCTACAATTGCTGTACAGGCTACAGGCAAAGGAGGGGGGAGATAAGTACTCCTTTGATTACACTGCCTTTCGTGATGAGACTCAGTGGTACTAGTGTGGAGACAGTGACAGAAGCAAACAAAAAGGAAGAGTAAAGGAAAACTCCCTGGAGACACAAAATGATGGCTGCCCATCAAACAACTCAAGATACCAGGGCTCTGAACTACCAAAGGAAGGCAGCCAGCAATTACTGAGACACCTGCCGTGTCTCCGATATTGCCCTGGGTATCTGCACTTGCATGCCATCCCAGGAAAGTGACAGTAGCGTCTCTAGTTCCAAGAGGCAGCTGCAGCCTGGAGAGGTAAGTACATGGTGGGTGGAGTTCAAAGCTGGGCCATCTGCAGCCTAGAGAGGATGGGTAAGTACATGGCGGTGGGATTCAAAGCTGGGCCTAGCTAACTCCAACACCATGACAGCCTTGCTCCAACAGGAAGGGATCATCTGACACACCTGCCCCCTCTCTGTCCTCCATTCCTGCTGGTCCTGCCACCTGCCAGCCTGAAGGCAAGCGAGGCCCCCACAGCAACCCATACAGGTCAGCCTCTGGGCACTGGGTAGGTGCCAAAGAACAGAGCAGGCGCAGCATAGAGAACGTGCAGCAAAAAAGGAAAGCGTCATGAACGCTCTGCGGGGCTCAGGCCTCAGAACTAGGACTTCTGGGCCTCCTCAGACAAGGGCAGACGAGGCGGTAGACAGTCTGGAGGCTGGTGGAGCTGAGCAGGCCTGTGACTCCTCTGCCCTTACTCCGTGTAGGGTTTGTGTGAGGGTCCCTAGGACCCTTCAGCCACCCTGCACTTCACAGCTCCTGCTGGCCCTGCACCAGCACCTCTGCCTAGTGATCCTCTCTCACTCCTTCGAAGTTCAGGCATCAGGCTTTTGCCAAAACCCCTCATTTATTGGCTGCTCAGCTGCCTTCTGGGTCCCAGGAAAAGTAAAAAAATCAGAAAAGGCCTTGCTACTCTTTGGGACAAGATTTGTTGGGGAGGACTAGAGTCCTCCCTGACTCACTCTCAGACTGCCCCCCAGAGGTCCTGTCTGGCCCAGATCAGGCTCCCGCAACAACATTTTTTTTTAGTCCCAGCTGTCCTGGAGCTTGCTAGGTAGACCAGGCTGGCCTTGAACTCAGAGATCCGCCTACCTCTGCCTCCCAAGCGCAGGGATTAAAGGCGTGTGCCACCACATCCAGCACAATAATATTTTTTGAATTTACGTTGAATGGGGATGATTTTAAACTACTTTGGAAAGTTTTCTGTGAAGTTTATTTATGAAGAAATCAGATCGGCAAACTACAATGGCATCTCTGTGGGCTTTATTTTTCCTTTTGGGGATATACCCCAGCTCAGCATACTTGGAGAAAGCTGATTTAAATAAGAATTCCTGAAAAAATAGTTATGAGACAAAAATGAAACTCACCCATGAAAAGTCTCAGCAGACTGACTTTGGGCAAACTGACCGGGACCCAAACTCCGGTATCAGCTGGGGCTTAATAGGTATTTGTTGATTGAATAACAAACATTCTTTCTTTTCTTTTCGAGACAGGGTCTCCCTATAGCCCCAGCTGACCTAGAACTCACTCTGTAGACCAGGCTGGCCTTGAACTCACAGAGATCCGCCTGCCTCTTCCTCCCAAGTGCTAGGATTAAAGGCGTGCGCCACCACACCCAGCATAACAAACATTCTTGATGGCTTGGTGATGTCACTCTGGAGAGGTGCTGCCTTGACTCTGTCCTCTGACAGGTGGGTGAGTTGGGAGTGAACTGGGTCACACAGGACAGACACAGTATCTTCAAAGGGCTGTGTGTGCCTGGATACCCTCGGTGACGCTGGGCAGTAGCTCTGCCGTGGAAGCTCCCTGTAGACCAAGTCTTCTAATGGGCTCATTAGGCCAAAGAACATGCAGCCCCCCTGCTGGGCTCAGGGCAGCAAGTCACAGGACTGACACACGCTTCCACAAGAGGGGGAACAGCTGGCCTGTGTCAGCTCAGAGGCAGCTGTTTTATTACATCTGGGTGGATGGAAGCCTGGCCAGTTCCATGGCTTCCTGATGCTTGGACACTCCCCTGGGCCCTTCTAAGACCATCTCACCAGGAGTAGGGAGTTGTCTTTTTGTTCCCTAATCTTGGTGAAGCCTCAGTGACTAAAACTGCCAAATTCTGACAAGTCCTCAACTATAAAATGTATCATATTCCAGTAAGAAAGAAATGGCATGCTAACTACACTATAGCCTGCCTTCAGCTAGGGGACTCATCCTCATTTCAGAGATCCCAAAACAAGAAAAAAATGGGCAGCTGAAGAAATGGAATTTGTTTTCAGGACAAACATACTTCTTCTGGCACTGTGCAGGTTTCGTCCCAGCCTCTCGGCTTCCTAGCTGTGTGCTCTGGTGTCAAGGGCTTCCCTCTGCTAAGCCCCAGCTTGCTTGCTAGTAAAATGGAATCATAATCTTTGTTATTAGGGGTTTTTGTCAGGTACATTTGTCAGCTCCCTGTTACTACAACAAGACAGCTGATACAATCTAGTTGTTAGAAGGCAAGGTTTTGTTGGGGCTTACGGATTGAGTCTGTAGTTGCTCGGCCTTGTTGCTTTAGGCCTGTAGCGAGGCAGTGCGTGATGTGAGAGCACAGCACCACTTCCTGGTGGCTGGGAAGCAAAGAGAGGAAGAGGGGGGGTTGGGATCCCAGAATGACCTGACTTCTTCCTGTTAGGTAGTTCCTCCTAAATGTTCCAATGGCCCCATATGCTGCAGAGCAATCATGCAGCATGTGGGCCTGCAGGACATTCAAGGTCTGAAGGACAACACAGGACAAAGTGACGTGGTGCCCATGGAATGCACAGCCTGACACTCTAGCATGGCACGAGAGGACCTAGTGCTCGGGTGGTGCTGTGAGATGGACAAGGGATGACTTCGTGGATGTATATTTTCCCAACTATTGTATATGACCAAGAACAGGGAAGGGCAGAAAGTCACAATACTGGGTACCAGTTGGGGCAGGAGAATGGGAAATACTTGAGAAGAGAACTTCAGCTGAAATGTGGGATGATCCAGTCCTGAAACAGGCGTACCTTGAATGAACCCCTGGTCAGTAACAATTACAGCCTCTAAAAAGCACATCTGAAACAGCTGCTTGAAATCCCCAGAGAACAACCAAAATCATAGACAGACACTGGATGAGACGTGACTGTGGGAAGAGGGGACGCACGCTAGGACATTTCCTAGGATGAGGAAGTGACAGAATAGACCTGAGACAGACAGCAGTGGCCTCACCACAGGAAGACAAGAAAGGTTGAACCTTGAGGCTGGAAACTGAGAAGCAACACCAGAAAGAGAGAGAGGCAAAAGGGAGCCCCCAAATTACTGAACAAATTCGCCTCCAATTCTTAGCTCAGAGAGAGAGAGAGAGAGAGAGAGAGAGAGAGAGAGAGAGAAGAGAGAGAGAGAGAGAGAGAGAGAGAGAGAGAGAGAGAGAGAGNAGGAAAAGTTAAAAAAATCAGAAAAGGCCTGTGCTACTCTTTGGGACAAGATTTGTGGGCAGGACTAGAGCCTCCCTGACTCCACTCTATCACGAACTGGCCCCCCAGAGTCCCCCATGTCTGGCCCCAGATCCAGGCTCCCGTCGAACAACATTTTTTTTTAGATCCACGCTGTCCTGGGAGCTTGCTACGGTTAGACCATGCTGATGCCTTGGAACCTTCAGAGATCCGCCTTACCTCGCCTCCCAAGCGCAGGACTCAAAGGCGTGTGCCACAACATCAGGCTAAAGTATTTTTTATAGTGTACGTTGAATGGAGGATGGATATTTAAACTACTTTGGAAAGTTTTCTGTGAAGTTTATTTATGAAGAAATTCAGATCGGCAAACTCACAATGGCATCTCTGTGGGCTTTATTTTTCCTTTTGGGGATATACCCCAGCTCAGCATACTTGGAGAAAGCTGATTAAATAAAGAATTCCTGAAAAAATAGTTATGAGACAAAATGAAAACTCACCCATGAAAACGTCTCAGCAGACTGATCTTTGGGCAAACTGGACCGGGACCCAAACTCCGGTATCAGCTGGGCTTAATAGGTATTTGTTGAATTGAATAACAAACCATTTCTTTCTTCTTTCGAGACAGGTCTCCCTATAGCCCCAGCCGAACCTAGAACTCACTCTGTAGACCAGGCTGGCCTTGAAACTCACAGAGATCCGCTGCCTCTTCCTCCCAAGTGGTAGGATTAAAGGCGGTGCGCCACCACACCCAGCATAAACAAACATTCTTGATGGCTTGGTGATGTCACTCTGGAGAGGTGCTGCCTTGACTCTGTCCTCTGACAGGTGGGTGAGTTGGGAGTGAACTGGGTCACACAGGACAGACACAGTATCTTCAAAGGGCTGTGTGTGCCTGGATACCCTCGGTGACGCTGGGCAGTAGCTCTGCCGTGGAAGCTCCCTGTAGACCAAGTCTTCTAATGGGCTCATTAGGCCAAAGAACATGCAGCCCCCCTGCTGGGCTCAGGGCAGCAAGTCACAGGACTGACACACGCTTCCACAAGAGGGGGAACAGCTGGCCTGTGTCAGCTCAGAGGCAGCTGTTTTATTACATCTGGGTGGATGGAAGCCTGGCCAGTTCCATGGCTTCCTGATGCTTGGACACTCCCCTGGGCCCTTCTAAGACCATCTCACCAGGAGTAGGGAGTTGTCTTTTTGTTCCCTAATCTTGGTGAAGCCTCAGTGACTAAAACTGCCAAATTCTGACAAGTCCTCAACTATAAAATGTATCATATTCCAGTAAGAAAGAAATGGCATGCTAACTACACTATAGCCTGCCTTCAGCTAGGGGACTCATCCTCATTTCAGAGATCCCAAAACAAGAAAAAAATGGGGGCTGAAGAAATGGAAATTGTTTTCAGGACAAACATACTTCTTCTGGCACTGTGCAGTTTCGTCCCAGCCTCTCGGTTCCTAGCTGTGTGCTCTGGTGTCAAGGGCTTCCCTCTGCTAAGCCCCAGCTTGCTTGCTAGTAAAATGGAATCATAATCTTTGTTATTAGGGGTTTTTGTCAGGTACATTTGTCAGCTCCCTGTTACTACAACAAGACAGCTGATACAATCTAGTTTTAGAAGGCTAAGGTTTTGTATGGGGCTTACGGATTGAGTCTGTAGTTGCTCGGCCTTGGTTGCTTTAGGCCTGTAGCGAGGCAGTGCAGGTGATGTGAGAGCACAGCACCACTCTCTGGTGGCTGGGAAGCAAAAGAGAGGAAGAGGGGGGTTCTGGATCCCAGAATGACCTGACTTCTTCCTGTTAGGTAGTTCCTCCTAAATGTTCCAATGGCCCCATATGCTGCAGAGCAATCATGCAGCATGTGGGCCTGCAGGACATTCAAGGTCTGAAGGACAACACAGGACAAAGTGACGTGGTGCCCATGGAATGCACAGCCTGACACTCTAGCATGGCACGAGAGGACCTAGTGCTCGGGTGGTGCTGTGAGATGGACAAGGGATGACTTCGTGGATGTATATTTTCCCAACTATTGTATATGACCAAGAACAGGGAAGGGCAGAAAGTCACAATACTGGGTACCAGTTGGGGCAGGAGAATGGGAAATACTTGAGAAGAGAACTTCAGCTGAAATGTGGGATGATCCAGTCCTGAAACAGGCGTACCTTGAATGAACCCCTGGTCAGTAACAATTACAGCCTCTAAAAAGCACATCTGAAACAGCTGCTTGAAATCCCCAGAGAACAACCAAAATCATAGACAGACACTGGATGAGACGTGACTGTGGGAAGAGGGGACGCACGCTAGGACATTTCCTAGGATGAGGAAGTGACAGAATAGACCTGAGACAGACAGCAGTGGCCTCACCACAGGAAGACAAGAAAGGTTGAACCTTGAGGCTGGAAACTGAGAAGCAACACCAGAAAGAGAGAGAGGCAAAAGGGATGCCCCCAAAATTACTGACACAAAGTCTCGGCCTCCAATTTCTTAGCTCAGAGAGAGAGAGAGAGAAGAGAAGAGAGAGAGAGAGAGAGGGAGGAAGAGAAGAGAGAGAGAGAGAGAGAGAGAGATGAGAGAGAGAGATGAGAGAGAATGAGAGCCCTCCCATGGAGCGAGACTCCAAGGACCACAAATAATAGTTGGAGAATAGAGTTTGGAGTTCAAGTCCTATGAAGCTGAAGAAGCTTTGTAAACACAAGGCTTTTTTAGTCCCTAAAGGCTGTGTCCTACAATAAGCTCCGGACTGGGATAGGAATCAGAGCAAATAAAAATAAACCTAAAAGCCTGAGAACCAAGGTCAAGTGACTTAACTACCTGATATAACGAAACAAACATTTTTACAGGAATATAGAGTCTCTTCAGTGTGTTACCCACAATGAAAAATTATAGACACATGAATCAGGAAAATGTGATCCACACTTGAAAGAAAAAAATAAGAAAAAACCCACATAGTCCATAAAGCTAGACCTGCTCTATGGTCTACAGACCCACCCAGAAACTGGAGTAAGCAGCTTCAATGGAGTTCTATGCAGCAGTAAAGAAAGATGGCGTCATGAGCTCTGAAGGTAAATGGATGGAACTAGAAGAGATCATGTTAAGTGAAGTAACACAGTCCCAGAAAAACAAATGATGAATGGTATCTCTCACCTGTGGATGCTAGCACCAAGTACCTAGTTATAAGGCAGACTGGAGCAACGTTAATGTTATTATTCCTCGTGATCTGAAAGCAACTGTGCTCTTATATTGTGAATCCCTTAACAGATTCTAGAATTAAACCTACCATTTATTTTCAAGACTTTGGAATTTTTGGTATATGGGTAGGGCAGTATGTATGCATATTTTAGTAATAATATAAAAGTCAAAAGAATAAAGAAAAATAAAAAAATAAAATGGCTATTATAGCAGGGTGAAGTGGTGTAGGCCTTTAATCCCAGCACTCAGGAGGCAGAGGCAGGTGGATCTCAGAGTTCAAGGCTAGCCGAGTCTACATAGTGAGATCCAGGCCAGCTGGAACAAAAAAAAAAAAAAAAAAAAAAAACTAAAGAAAAAAAAAAAAAAAAAAAAAAAAAATTACTATTATAAATATGTATGAGATTTTCAGGAAATGAAGTCTAAGAAACAGATAGGGGATTGGAGAGATGGCTCAGTGATTAAGAGCACTGGCTACTCTTGCGGAGGACCTGGGTTCAATTCCTAGAACCCACACGGTGGATAACAACCATCTTAACTCTAGTTGCAGAGGATCCAATGCCCTTCTCTAACCTCCAAGGGCAGTGTAGGACACTGGGGTGCTTACATGCCTGCAGGCAAAACACTCATACACATAAAATAAAAATAAAGAAATGGATAGTGAATCTTAGAAGAGAAACAGTAAAATAATCCAACAGCAGGTGCCTCCTGAGTCTGGAGCCCCCTGAGACATGAATGCAGATGTGGTATCATCCGCTGACACAAGTACCATGGTTGATGGTCAGTAATGCCCTTTAGAAATGGCTGCTCAGTGGCTGATGACACCCTCCGAAGCTTCTCTTGTCCAGCCAAAAAAGCCAGAAACCTCTTGTGACAGGAGAAAATCCAGTTTTACAATCAATCAGAAGAGAAGAGCTTGGAGGCAGAAAGTGGGGAAAAAACAAACACCAAACAAAACAAAAACCCCAGACAGATCGGAATGAGATGCTTCTGCCCGGAGTCACCCGCCCTCCACATCCTTAGCTCATGCTAAGCCTGCCTGAGTTCTAACTCAGAAAGCACAACTTTATCTTTCCCCTACAGCTTCCTTTTTCTGGATACCAGCCCCAAACCAGCTAATCCTGACCCTCCCTCCCACCTCTGCCCCTCCCTCCCGCCTCCCCGCTCCTGCAGATGCTTGTCAAGGACCTCTACCTCCAAAGAGCATGAGTCTCTCACTGTTTCCTTCATCTCCTTCCCAGGTGCTGTGATATATAGCTTGCCTGTCCAATGGGTTCTGTTTGCTCTCAAATCCTAGTAAAATTGTCCTCAAGTTAAAAAAAAGAAATCTAAGTGGAAATTATAGAGGGAAAAAAATACAGTACCTAATAAAAAATACTTTGAATCAAACTAACAGAATAGGGATACTGTGGAAAAAGGATTTGCAATGTGAGAAAAAGAAGGAGAGAGAGAGAGAGAGAGAGAGAGAGAGAGCGAGGCAGGTAACAGAAAAGATGCAAATCAAAGCATGAGAGAGCAGACATAAAGATATTCCATCACAACATGTGTGAAAGTTCAAGAGGAGGAAGGGAGAGAAAACACAGCAGAAAAATTTTAAGAAATAATGCCCCTCTCCTAAATTTAGTGAAAAAGAAAATCAGCCTATTGGTCCAAAAGGCTCAGTGAAGTCCACAGAGAATAAATGCAGAGAACAGCTCTCTCAATCACATCAAACTGCTGAAAATCAAAAATAAGAGAAAAACTTCTAAGAAGGAGAGGGGGACTTCACAAATACCAGCAATTTGGCACTCAGGTGAGGCACAAGATCTTGAGGTCCAAGCCAGACTGGCCTGCATGAGGAGACACAGCCTCAAAAGTCAAAAAGCTGGCCATTATGCTTGGTAGAGTGCTTACCTTGCAGGCACAAAGCCCTGAGCTTGGAAACCAGGTGTGGTGGGGGATACACCTGTAATTCCAGCCCTCCAGAGGTAGAGGTAGGAAGACCAAAAGTCCAAGGTCACCCTTGGCTACAGGCTGAGCTCACAGCCAGCCTAGAGTACCCCAGACACTGTCTCAAACGCAAAAACAGATGAGGAAATACAGTGTATCCCAGGCTGCACTGTGTGAGCACCCTCAGGGTACTCAGAGCCCAGAGAGGGAGATAACAGTAATTATAGCCAACTCTCACCAGAGTGTCACATCTCGCTTCATTGTTATCGCAGCCTCTAGGAGGTCTATGTGGTAGATCCTTCTAATGCCCATTTTGCAGATGAAGGAGAGTGAGGTTTAGAATGAGAGTCAGACTCAGGGCTTGAGCACCCCACCCCCCCACCCTGCTCCACAGGGCACCTGACCCCCTTGGGCCACCAAAGGGCAGGGGTGTACAAAGGTGCATGAAGCAGGGCCACTTTGGGGCTCCTTCCCAGTTGTTGACACTGCAGCAACTCTGAAATCTGAAAACAGAAATATTGTTGGCGCCAACACACATGAGCAGCACCTGTTGCCAGGGTGGTTGGTCCTTGGGCTCCCTTCTCCATCCAGCAGGTCCTACAGCCTCCACCTGCCTTTCTCACCAGATGGCCACAACCACAGCCACCAGCTTCAGATGCCCAGGCTGTGGCTCCTAACAGGCCTTTTACATAGAAAAGAAGGTCCCAGCTCTCTGGGCCTTCCAGCAGCCCCTTGGGATTTGACCTCATCTTTCTAGGGGGGGCCCATCTTCTCTTCTCTGGGGTCCACTAAAGAACTGCGTGTGGGCCGGAAAGATGGCCTAGCAGTTAAGAGTGATGACTGCTCTTGCAGAGGACCCGGGTTCGATCCCTAGCACCCACATGGCAGTTAAGAACCAACCATCTTTAGAGCCGGGTATGGTGGCGCACACCTTTAATCCTAGCACTTGGGAGGCAGAGGCAGGCGGATCTTTGTGAGTTCAAGGCCAGCCTGGTCTACAGAGTGAGTTCCAGGACAGCTGGGGCTACAGGGAGACCCTGTCTCAAAAAGACCAAAAAAAAAAAAAAAAAGAACCGTCTTTAACTCCAGTTCCAGGGAAATCCTCTTCTGACCTCTGCATTGCATGACATGGGTGCACAGACCTACATGCAGACAGTACACTCATACACTAAATAAATAAATAAATAATAAAAATAAAAGGGCGTGGTGGTGCATAGCTGTAATCCAGTATACAGAAGCCTGAGGAACGGCAATTTTGACTTTGAGGCCAATCTTGGCTACACAGTAAGACCCTGACTCAAAACTAAAATAAACGCAGAACACAAGACCTCTGTATAATTGCCCTTGCCTCAGGGTCTTCCCCAGTTACTGCTGTGGTCTAACAAATGAAACTGAACCGCTGTAGCCTACAACACCCTTTTCATTTAGCTGTGGGCTAGGAATCGGGATGTGGGGGGGGGGCGACTCCCTCCCTCACACTCAGGACCCCAGCAGGAAGACTCTATGGTACAAACTGCCAGCCACACGGATCCACAGGGACAGGGCATGGGCACCAACTCTCCTTGTAGTCGGGGGGGGGGGGGTGGTGGTGGTGTTGTGGCCATCTTTGAGGAAGCCATATGCCTGTGTCTTTACCAGACTGTCGCCCTCACCATCTGGCCACCTGCTGAGTCATCCTATGGGTTTAAGCTTACGTACGAGGCCATCAGCAAGCTAGCCCTGGCTGCCATGCACAAGCACAGCCAGGTCTCCCCATGAGATGTGCCGTGAGCACCTAGCACTTCTTGCACCCAATGCTTTGTCTCCCAGGCCAAGTGGAAGCTGTCGGAGGACTGGGGCCTTGTCTGACAGCAGCTTCTCCACAGATACTTCCTGGAAGTGAGAGGGAGAGAGAGGGAAAGCAGACATCGCACCCTCTCAATGCTTGTCTCAGACTGCAGAACATGAGGCCCTCTCCCTGCCAGGGTGCAGCTGGAGGAGAGGTGAGCCCACCTCTGAGCGCTGCTGATTCTGAACCTTGGCCTGTATGGCCCCCTCCCACATCCCAGGACCCATGCAGGCCCTCTGGAGAATACAGACTGGGTAGCATCGTCAGCCCAGGCAGTGTGTGCCTGGCGGCCTGTCCAGGCCAGCTCCCTGATGGTTTCTCCTCAGGTCTGTAGTCTTTGCTAAGAAGGGAAGCAGGAGAGGCTGGGTAGGCTGGGGTGAGGCTAGGCAAGAAGAAAGCAGAAGGACGGCAGTCCTGAGGAGGGGACCCCACAGACTCCATCTTTTCAGGGATCGGGAACAAGCCCTTTGGTGCCTTGGTTGGGAGAGTCCCTTCTGGTTTATACCCAAACATCACCATCATCGCCATTAAAGCTTTTGAAAGAAAGAATGAAGCATCATCTCCACTATTTCCCACACCGTATTCCAAGCAGAGGTGGACTTGTGCCGTGGGTGCCTCACAGCTTGCCATCCCCTCTGTCTCTGCACCCTGCAGAGAGCCCAGTAGCAGGCCAACAGGCTGCTGCATCTGGAGGGCTCTTGCTTGGTGCCTCAATGCGACCTTTCCCTTTGTGGTTCTGAGCCCCTGAATATTCTCAAGCTCCACTAATGAGGGGGAACTCCAAGCTGAGGACTCTCAGCATTTGTTCTTTCAACAGTCTCTCGCGTCACAGCTGAGAATGCAGGCTGGTAGGGCTACAAAGCAGGGGCTTGGAAGGTGGGACCACACCACCTGCCCACCCAGCCCACACCATCCTTGACCCAGTCCTGTTGACACGTGACTCACTGGTGCTGCAGGGAAGGGAAGCCAAGAACGGCAGCTCAGGTGGCTAGGAACAGCTTTCCTCTAGTGTGGCCCCATCCCAGCCCCTGCTAACCTTCTTCAGCAGGGGCGATGAGTCTGGAGAGGAGTGTGTGGCCCCTGGAGAAGGGCACTGAGGGGCCACACAGGCCAGGCCAGATGGGCTTGCCCAACTCCCAAGCAGCAGCATGCACAGCTGCAGCACATCAAAACCCATCACCTGAGTCCAAGGGGAAGTGTTCAGCCTTTGCAGGGCGTCCCAGAAGTGGCGGGCTTCAGGGAGCGGGCAGGCAAGCCAGCAGGCGGAAAGCTGGCCAGGCTACCGGTGCCAAGGAAGGAGGGGGCCGCCAAAGCGGGCCTGCAGGAGGGGCAGGGCCGGCTGGGGCCGGAGCTAGTGTGACATCACCGGGCGGCCCGCCCCTGTCTGGAGCTGAGGGGAGGCCCGGAGCCTTTCTGGGGCCTGGGGGATCCTCTTGCACTGGTGGGTGGAGAGAAGCGCCTGCAGCCAACCAGGGTCAGGCTGTGCTCACAGTTTCCTCTGGCGGCATGTAAAGGCTCCACAAAGGAGCTGGGAGTTCAACTGAGGCTGCTCTAGTCGGCCTGGGGATGGACCCGGAGCCCTGACTGGTGCTGCCTGAGACTGGACCTGCAAAGCATGCACTGAAGCGGCTGCCGGCCACACCGTGAAGGGGAGCAGGGTGGGAGTGGCCCCAGCGTCACCCCGGCCAGCCTCAACCCTTTGGATCAGCCGAGAGCACAGCTCGCTCAGCAGAGGCCAGTGAGGCTGGGCTGCTTGGCGGCCACTTTGGCCTGTGACTGGGGTCCCTCCTGGAGGCCATGGCCAGGCTGCCCTGCTGATGGCGTGGTGAAGCATGTGAAGGGCTGCCCCGGAGCCAAACAGGAGGGAAGAGGTAAGGGCAGCTCTCAGCTCTGCAGCAGCCAGGGGCAGGGGTGAGCAATCCTGACTTCTCCAGCTGGGGGTGCAGCTGGTCCCCCCCACAGGGGGTCAGCCCCTGTTTTCACTTAGAGCCAAACCAAGCACCTGACCAGGCAAGTCTGTGCACATTGGACTGGTGGTGTTTTGGGTACGAGATCATGCAGCTGGGATGTTGAGAATTTCATCGGTGAGCCCCACTCTTCTCTTTCAGACAAAGAGCCTTTGGGGTGAAGGGGGCGGCTCCTGGGCATCAGGCAGCAGGCTGGGTGTGCGTGCGCGCGTGCGTAGGTGTGTACTTGAGAGGACAGCGAGCTGAGAGCTGCAGGGTAGCTGAGGACTTGGCACTTTGGGCTTGGGGCTCCTGTGCTCCTAGGCTAGAGAGTATGTGAAGGCAGAAGCAGAGGCGAATGTAGACTCAGGGCAGTGAGGGACACTGGGGGTCCTCGTTCAGAAAGTTTCCGGGGTCAGGCAGTGCCGCTCCCCTCCTTCCTGGTAGCCAGGGGCAAAAGCATCTCCGCAGACTGGACCTATCACCCCCAAGTTTCTGCTGGTGCGGCTGGGATAAAGTACTATGCTGAGTTTCTCTCTAGGCCCTAGGGTGGTCCCCAGGTGCCCACCAGGAGGGTGTGGCTGAGAAACGGGGTGCCGGGCTTTCCTGGCAGCTCAGTGAAGGGACGCTGGAGCGCCACATACAGAGTCCCTTGAAAGCGGTTGGCGTTAGATAAGATTTCCAAACAGAAATTCTTCCCTGACCCTTCCCTTCTCCCTGTGATATGTGTGTCATGGGTCAGCTACTGCCTCTGCTGTGGGATTAGGAGAGTTCCCAGAGACCAGTGCGGTTACTCAGAAAAGGATCCCTTTTCACAAGGGCTCTGAGGAAAGTTGAAGCTAGCCAAATGCACTTCACACGGAGTCTTCCAAGTGCAGGCAGAGCGGGCTAGGGCTCATGAGCTGGCTTCAAGTCCGAGCTCTTCTGAGTACTGGCCCAGAGGCTCTGGCAGATCACTTAGCTTTTCTAAGCCTCAGTTTCCTGATCTGTGAAATGGTTAATAGTGCACAGCTCAGGCACCTGCAGCTACCCTACAACACACATGCCTTTTTTAGGTAAGACAGCTGAGGGAGAGACCGAGCGCTGTGCAGCTAGACGGTGCAGCCCCGTGGTGTCACTCCAGGACCACTCTGAGTCACACATTGCTGCCTTGTAGAAGCACATGGGGCTCTAGGCCTCAGCCTGGTGCCCATGTACACAAACATCTTAAAAACTTTAGTCACTAGTTATTGTGAGCCTTAACCTTCAAAACCACCCTGAGGTAAGAACTGAACCCCAGTTCTTTTTCTGTTCTGGGCAGCATCCTGCTAAAGGTTCAGAAAACCCTCAAAGGCAGAGCCATTGCTGCGGTGGCCACACTGGAGGGCTTCGAAGAGCCTGGGGTGGGGAAGGCTTTTAATCTGGATTTAGGTTGGGGCCACCTGCAGCATTTCTACTAGGGAAGTGTACAAAGGACCAAAACTTCTGACACCAGCCTCACAGGCAGAGCACCATCTCCTGCCTACCTCTGAGTGCTACTGGATTGCCTGCTGGCATCTCTGCTAGAATCAGAGGGGATGGGAAAATGGAGCCTCCCTGGTCCTACAGGAGGACCAGTGGCCATGCCTGTCTTGAGGGTAGAGAGGGTCAGGCAGAAAATAGCCTGCCCAGAGTGGCGAAGCTAGTGCCACACCACACTGGCGCATCTGGGCCTAGGGCAGCAGCTTTTCTCCTGTGGCCCCAGAGGTGCCAGCAGGCTCCCGATTGCTCAGAGGCATTTGGGAAGCAGCTGTGAAATATGTGCTTTCCCACGCAGCCCTCGGCTGAGGAAGCTGGAGGTCTCCTGCTGCATGCGGACGTGGTCGTTCTCTGGCCTGTCCACGCAGCTCAGGCTGACAGCTCTGACTGACATCTGTCTGGCTGACACAAATGGATTATGACTCAGTAAAGGCAGTCTTGGAGGGACAGACACGTACTAGCATGTATGGTCCGGGAAGGTAGCACTCAGCATGGGTGAGTTCAAAGGCAGAGCAAGGACCCAACAATGTTTATAAAGCGCCCCAGCTGAGTGAGCAGAGCAGGCGCTTTACCCTATCTCGTCCTTACCCCACCCTAGGAAGTAGGTTCTGGTTTTAGCATCTCCCTTTAAGGATGGGAAAAATAAAGGCTCAGAAAGATTAACTTGGCCAAGGTCACATAGATATAGGATTCTGTGGAACTTGAACCCAGGACGATCACATCACTTCCAAGGTCATCCCTTCTTCTGTCCCTCTCCACTGCTTTATGCCAGGTGCCTCAACTTCTCTTATCCTGATGCTGTTCCTGGGTGGCCACTGTGTCCCTGGCAGTCAAGTCTGCCTTTGCTGCTCTACTGAATGTTGGCCCTGCCCACCCGAGAACAGAGTGCCTCCCTGGATTCTGCACCTACTAAGTCTCTTGTGGAGCCCCTGCCTGCAGCACATGGCTACTGTAACTCTTTTTTTTTTATTATTTATTTCTGTATGTGTATGAATGTACTGTCTGCATGCAGGTTTGTGCACCCGTGTCGTGCAATGCCGCAAAGGTCAGAAGAGGGTCTCGGATTCCCCTGGAGCTGGAATTCTCCTGGAATTGGAGTTTCAGATGGCTCTCGGCCGCCATGTGGGTGCTGGGGATCGAACCCGGGTCCTCTGTAAGAGCGGTCGGCGCTCTGAACCGCTAGGCCATCTCTCCAGCCCAGGCTACTGTAACTCTTACAAATGAGGCGTGGTAGTTACACAGCCTACCTGCATAGCACAGCTGACGAAGACCCCCACATGTCGCACGGTCCCTACACTAGGAGCCCCTTCACCAGCAGTGCCTTGGGGAGAGGCCTGGCCATGTGACCGACATCTGCCTGTGTATGTTCCCCATCACTACGCAGAGACTCCTTTGGGGCTGCTAAGTCAGAGCTTGCCATCTACCTTGTGCCACACTCCAGCAGCTTCTGAGACAGCAATGGGGAGTTGGCAACTGGCAGCCATAACAGAACCAACAAAACAGACAGCAGCTCCTCCCAGGGCAGGTACATTCAGCCTCTGGCCTCTGAATCACACCCCACTTAATCTGAGGTGTTCTCAACTCAACAGCACACGGTGGAGCTCTGCTGTGTAGAACCTATAAGCTAGCAGAATGAGGCAGGCTGGCAGTAAATAATCCCACAAATGCCCAGTGAGTTCCATGAGTCACGAAGAAGAGGCCCTGGGAACTGAGATGCTCCCTAAGATGGGTGGTATCGTCCTTATTTTACAGAAATGGAAACTGAGGCTCGGGAGCATGGTACCTCTTCCACAGCCTCTCCACCAGTGGGCCAACCAGCAAGGATTCCAGCCCTGACCTGTGCCATTCTAGCCCAACCCATGGTTGTCTGGCACAACCATGAGGCAGAATCTCCAGAAGGAACTGATGCATGTAGCAGTGGATCCTGTCTGTAAATTTATCTGTAATTCCTCAGAGAGGTTATTTGGCCACAGGCAGCCTGGAATTTGTAGCAATAGACAGGACACGTCAGAAACTCCTTTGGGAAGCTGTTTCTATGACAAAACTGTATCCTGCCCCATGGACTGTAAGTCTGATGACTGATTTAATAACACAGGGAGTATTAAAAGTTACAGAGTCCTATTCCATGTGCACATCACTGTGAAACACATTCTAATCACAGGAATGTTAAGATGCTGGCTGGGGAGCCAGGCCTCTGACAATCGAGCCATTGTGTCAGCTTCATTCCCTGGTGAAATCAGCCTGTCTTGGGGGCCAGCATCCCTGGAGGCTCGACCTCCTCTGTTGCTCAGTCCTCAGGCAAGGTGGGCTGAGACCACCACAGAAAAGCCTAGAAGGAACTCTGTTCACACCTCCCAGAGATACCTGGCTCCCGGAATGCCTAAGCTCTGCCAGACATAGTCCTAGTCCAACCTCTGCCAGGGAGGGCTGTACCCACCTTAACTCCTGCTGAACCTCCCAAACCCACTCCGACCAGCAGAGAGGAGCTCTATGGGATGGATGAGTCCATGAACATTAAGGCAAGCCTCAGGCCCAGCTCTGAATCAAGGGAGCCCAAGTACCCCAAAGAACACATCATTTCCCTCTGGGCTGTTCAGCCAAGGTCTCGCCTGGGGCACTTCCCCTGCCCTGAAACCTACTCCTGTCTACTGGGGCCCTGAGATGCTCTATCTGGGTGCTGCCACCTGCATTAGGAATGCCTACTATTGTGGGCTCCTTGACCACAGGGGCCTCATCTCCTTTTTTCTTGCTCTATCTCCAGACCCTGGCACGGAGGCTGGCCAGGGACACACAAGGAATGGATAAGTCTTTGTATAGCTGTCCAGGTACCATTGTAAGGAGTGGGCATTCTGAGGGGAATAGCCCTCACCCTTCCTTCAAGAAACTTAGGGTCTGGGGCAGCCAGGCAACCAGTGCAGTCTGAACTGTGGGTGCTGAGTGGACATAGCCACAGCTGCGCTTGAAAGCTGGAGGATGGAGGGTACTCCACTGAGGATGGATGTCCTCCCAGAGAGGTGGCCTTAAGAGGTCACCTTAGAAAAGAAGACGGGTACACACCAGGCAGAAGATGTGGAAGATTCTTGAATCAGAAAGTCTATGAAGGCAGGAGGGATGATGACACGGCTGTGTTGGTAAGGAGGACGCTGTCTGGACCCGGCACGAGTTTTAGACAGGAAGCCCTCAGTGTGGGTGTGGAGTAGACCAAGGGGTAGGGTGGAATGTAGCTTTCTAGGTAGACTGTGGGGCTAGAGCACCCAAGGACCTGGGTTTGACTGCCCAGAACCTCCTAAACCGGGTATACAGGAATCTGGTATGCAGGTCTGTCGTCCCAGCAGGGGGGGTCATCTCAGCCTCAGACAGTTCCTGGCCCACTTGGGATACATGAGATCCTGTCTCAAGTCCACCCAGACTCAGGGAGCCACTTAAGAGCCTGGATAAGAAAGCTGGCTGTGAGCCCAGCTCTGCCACCCGGCGGCGTTGGTATATGACCCCGTCCTTTTGCTCTGTGTGCTCATCTTTGAAATGGGGATAATCGCAGTACACGTGGGATTCTGGAATCTGCCAGGGAGGCAGAGAAAGCACTTGTCTCGAGGAAGAGCCCATCCCGTAGGCTGAGAGGACCCTGGTCAGCTGGGTCCAGAACAGCTCTAGGCAATGCCCAGGTTTCCCAGGAAGCCTCCCCGTGGTGGACTCTCTCCCTGGTCCAGGGCTCCTGCAGACACTGCCCACCTCTGCTGTGCTGGCCATGGCTCCTGGCACAGAGGGCTCAGTGTGCAGACTTTGGGGGAATCTCCAAATGATTCCCAAATAATGAGCATGAAAAAGGAACAGCAGCATCTTTGTCCCTCTGGCAAAGGCAACCACCTCCCCATGCCTAACCACATCCCCTCTGCCCTATGATCTCACAGTGTGACCACAACCCGCCTCCACACACTCAGCCTTCCCTGGAAGCCAACAGCTCACCCGTGGCAGGCGCATGAGAGCTTGGGACATCAGGCAGGGCCCTCCCCCACTTCTCCAGGCACAGCTGGAGGAATTCTGGTCCTAGCCTGTCTGTTCTCTGGTTCATGCCGCTATTCCTGTCACCCATGATGGAGCTGGGTCCAGGACGGATCCATAGGCGATGGCTGGTGGATGCAAAGGCTAAATGGATGGTTGACGGAAGGCTGCATGGAGAAGGGTCGATGGTTCACTGAAAGGTCTTATGAGCACTGAGCTGAGTGAGTCTGGGAGCTGTCCACAGCTTCCCTGCACCCCCACGGCCTTTTGGTGAAGGATGATTCACAGGATCCTGGGCTGGGAGGGATGTCAGTTGGAGACTGGCTCTTCCCTCCCTGACCTGCAGGCTGAGGACAAATGGTGCGCAGTCCCTTCTCCAGGTTGTCCAAGGCGAGGCGGTTGCTGCTCATCCTAGACGCCCTTCTGGGGTCTCACCACTCCCAAGATCAAGAAGCTCTTTCTAACATCCAACAAGACTCAGCCTTGTGCTGACCTGAAAGCCATGTCTGCTCATTCAGTCAACAGTGAGTAAGAAGCAATTGCATCCTGGCCATTAGACAAACAAACAAACAGGCGCCTTTTATTCCTGCTGGCTGGAGAGGCGACGTTGGAGGGAGTGAAAGCTTGGAGCTGGCAGTGCCCGCTGAATCCCGGTTCTGCTATTTACTCCTAATGACCTAACACCTTGGGGGCTGGGTTTTGCTTACTGCCTGATAGAGGTATGAGCTGTCTTAGGTCAGGGGTCGTATGTGCTGCCTGGGTGCTGTTAATAATCAGAGGACAACAGGTGAGCCAACCAGGACCTGGGGGCTCTGTGAACAGGGCTGTGAGCCCAAATGAGTGGGTGGGGCACACAAGTGTACCACAAGCAGTAGCCATTACTCTTGTGCTGTTGGTCACATGCTGAGCTAGAGAGCCCTTGCTTCTAGACTTCCTCTGCATCTGGCTCCCTTCCCTGTCCTGGATCAGCAGTCAGTTTCGGTACCACTCTGCATGCATGTCATTACTTTTTTTTGTCTTTTTTGAGACAGGGTCTCCCTGTAGCCCCAGCTGTCCTGGAACTCACTCTAGACCAGGCTGGCCTTGAACTCACAAAGATCCTCCTGCCTCTGCCTCCCAAGTGTTAGGATTAAAGGCGTATGCCACCACGCCCAGCTGCATGTCATTCCTTCTGAGTTTTTGAAGGACTGACCGCTCTCAGTGCCTTGAGTGTTTGCTGGTTTCTCCCCGTCCTGATCTTGGTCTCGCCATCTCAATTCTTGCTCTGGTTCTTTGGATTCACTCAAGTGCAGGTGGAGTTTCTAGCTTCCCAGAAGCTGGAGGTCAGGGCCAGCCAGGCACACGTGGGCCAGGGGGCAGTTCCAGATGCCCTCATAGCCTGGGCAGAGGCCACTTCTCAGGCATCTTCTCTCCTGGACTCAGCCGTGGTTTGTACTCACCGGCTGGCAGGGCAGTGCTAGCTGGGGTAGGGGTGGCGTGTATTCTACCAGAGGACTACAACCTGAACCAGTAATGAAACATGCGAGAGCCAGACCACTGGGAGGCCTCGCTGCAGCCTGCAGTCCTGCAGACCCCAAGGGCACCCCTGCCCTCCTCCTGTCTAGAGGTGGAGAACGCTATGCACTGCTGAGTAACTGGCAAATGACGACTGGTCTTCAGATCAGATCTCAGTGGTCTCCTCTCCTGCCGACTCTCCCGAATGGGCATGATGATTAGCCCTCTTAACTTTGAGTGCATCTGGGGTGGTAGATCAGCTGGTAAGTATTTGCCCTAGCATGTATGGAAGCCCTGGGTTCAATCCCCAGCACTACATAAATAGGGCAAGGTAGCACATACCTAAAATGCCAGCATTGGGTGGGGGGTGTCGGAAGCTCAAGTTCATCCTTGGAGTCCCAGTGACTTCAAGACTGGCCTGGGACACATGAAACCCTTTCTAAAGAAATCAAGAAAAAGAAGCCGGGCGTGGTGGCGCACGCCTTTAATCCTAGCACTTGGGAGGCAGAGGCAGGCGGATCTTTGTGAGTTCAAGGCTAGCCTGGACTACAGAGTGAGTGCCAGGACAGCCGGGGCTCCAGGGAGACCCTTTCTCGAAAAGACCAAAAAAAAAAAAAAAAGAACAAGAAATCAAGAAAAAGAGCTGTGCTAGAAAGATACGAAAACCACCGAGACAGTGATTGTGCCTCTCTACAGTGGCACAGCGCGCCAGCAGTCACCTCGGGATCTTATGGGCAAATCACCCTGCTGTTGCCTAAGACATGGCTATCGGGCCAACAGCACCTGTCTCATGCGGCTGCCAGAAAGTAATGGATCTTCCCTCCCAGGCTGCTGGGATTACAGAGATTAGCTATAGCTGGCTGGAGTGATTTTTATTGTTTGAGCTTTTCTCATTCCTAACCTTTGAGATAAGAGCTGAGAAGCAGATCCCAGGCCAGCAGCTTCTGCCACAGGGCAAGACACAGCTCCATGTCAACAAAATGACACTTCTTGCACAAAGTGGCCTATCTCCTGGGCCACAGTACTGTGGTGGCAAGAGGGGTGTGGGCACATGGTATGTGGCCCCACCACACAGGTCAAGCAGGGACACTCAGATGCAGCCCACCAGAGGCTGGGTGGGACCCAAGCCCAGGAAGGCCACCTCCCGTGTACAGAGGCCGTCCTGCCACGTGGTCACTCTAGCCTCGGTGATGGGGAGAGGGAAGCCCAGCACAATGGAAACTCCTCACCACGCAATGTGGAAAAGCGATTCAGAACAGCATTTTTATTTTAATTTCCAAGCCAAGGAAAACAGTCAGATTTGCTTTTCTTTGTTGCTCCTGGGGAGAATCCGAGGAGGGGCGCTTCAATTGGAGCCGAGCTGTTCCCTAGCCTAAGATGGCTGGAATGCTTGGGGGGGGGGGTTTACTTCTCTTGGGATGCAATTAGCTGAATAAATATCAAGAAAGCAAAAGTAAACATACTCATTACTGCCCATTCAGAACTGCCAAACTAGCAGAAGACGGGTTGGAATCCTTAAGGAAAACAAGCGCTGCTGAGGGCAAGGGCAGCGTGGCCTGGTGTGAGCCCCTTGCTGGTCCAGCTGCGGGAGCTCGGGCTCTTAACTGCCACTTGTCCCTAGGCAGGACACTCTGCCTACCTGCATGTCAGTGTCTCCATTGGTCAATAACACTGCTGAGTTGCCCAGGACATAGATATTTGGCCTCCAGTAGGGGACTCTGTTCCTTTCCTTTCTATAAGCCACTGGGCTCCAGATCACCCCTTGAAGCTCAGGTTTACAGAGATGGAAACTGAAAGACCCAGATCCACCATGCAGCTTTGAGACTACTGCCAGCCACCCTCAAACCAGGCACAATACTAATAAGCGGCTGTGAGCCTTGGAGTGATTCAAGAAGGACCATGGGTACTTGAAACAGTGTGTGAGTGGTAACTGGTTTACTTTTAAAAAAATATATTTATTACTGTTATGTGTATGAGTGTATTGCCTGCAGATGTATAAGTGACCCCCTTCGTCATGCAATACCTGCGGAAGTCAGAAGACGGCACTGGATCCCCTGGAACTGGAGTTACAGACAATTGTTAGCCTCCATGTGGGTGCTGGGAATCAAACCCGGGTCCTCTGCAAGAGCAGCCAGTGCTCTTAACTAATGAGCCATCTCTCTGGCCCAGGTTTGGTTTACTTTTTAACCTAGCAGTTCCAAAGCATGCTTTTTAAAGGAAGGGGATCTGTCTACGATCATACCCGCAGGGGATCTGTCTACGATCATACCCGCTTGTCTCTGGTCCCCCCACCTGGGCCATCACTGGGCAGGTGCCAAGGATGCTGGGAGAGGGTCAGGGCCTGCTCTGCTTGGTGGATTGCTGCTAAGCTGGGAAACTGACCTGGACCTAGGTCCTCTGTGAGCAGGCCATCAGTGGCATTTCCTCATGGGCAGTAAAGGACATGAGGAGGGGCGAAGGTGCTCCAGCCTCTCATGGGTCTTCACTTAGACTTTGTCAATGGCTTTGCGTTCTTGCTATCTTGTCACGACCATGGCATTCCAACCTTGGTTTCGATGAGCTCTCTTGCTGCTCACCTGTTTCACAGGAGAGGTATTCAGCCTTTGGAATCTCAAGCCCAAGAGCCAGAGTGGTTAGGACCCACACTTGGGAAGGGATGGAACTCAACCATAAGCAGTGTAGCCGCTGGGCCTAGATACCCGAGAATGTTTAGGAAATCAAGTTTCTTTTTTTTTTTTCTTGGTGCCAAATCTTCTCCCTGGTGTTCTGACAGTTTCTTGGCCATAGCAGAGCTGTGTTTGTCACCAGCTAGGCAGGTGAGCTGCCTCGGGTGTGGCTGGCCCACCCTAGCCCGGAGCACAGCTCCTCCCCATTGTTCTGAGGTGGGGGTGTGGCCACCAGCTCCAGAGCTGGAGCTGCCAAAACACTGGAAACCAGGGAAACACTCTCAAACTAGCCCGGTTTCCACTGACGTCAGTGCAGCCCCGCCTCTCTGCAGTTCTCTAAACCCTCTCTCCTGGCCTGGCCTGGCCCAGGCCCCCTGGCTGGTACTGACCATCGGAACCAGGCTTGGGCTCTGGCACTCTAGAAACCAAGCCAGCCTGGCCCTGTGGCGAACAGGGTCTGATCTGCACCTGCCCCACCGGCTGGAACACGGTGCAGAGAGCAGGGGCTCCGGGAGGAGCCTCCATGGGATCCAGGGAGGACAAAGCACTGGGTCCTGTGCTCCAGCTGGTATCTAGCAAAGACAACTGTGAAGTGGGACGTGGTGATGTGGTGGCTCCTAGCTGTGAACAGCCATCAGACAGGGCTGACTTCTTCTAGCCCCAGTCAAGTCACTTGGCCTTCATGACACTGTTTCCTTCTCTGTGAAATGGAATTAAGATGAGTATCTGCCATCGAAGGACACTTTATGAACCCAGGAAAGTAGCCCTGGTCGGGTACCTGGTAGCACTCAGTAAATGAGTGTTGCTGGTGGCTGTCATTTCACTGTCATTTCATCAACAAATATCTACTGATGCCTCAATCCCAGGTCCGGCAGTAGGCACTGCAAATGGTGCAGGGAGAAAAACCAACTTCTCCAGAAGAGCAGACAATCAAGGGGGTAGGACAGAGGGACAGCATACATCTGGTGATAAGGACTCTGGAGGGGGACGTGGAGAGGTCACACTCTTAGGCAGAAAGGGAGGGGTCTCACTGAGAAGGTGCTCTTTCGGAGGGAAATGGGGATGCACAATAAAGAAATGGAGAGAGAGGTTCTGCGCAAGGAACTGAGTCTTTAGTGTGCTCAACAGCTCAAACAGGAGGCCAGCATGGCATGGCTGTGGGAGGTGACTGAGCAGAGGGGGGTGGGGGGGTGGGGGGGTGTCAGAGATAGAATCAGGGAGGGAGCAGAGACCAGGTTGGAGAGGGCCCCAAGAGTCCCTTATCTTTCACTCTAAGATGAGAAGCTGCTGGAAGGTTTTGTATAGAAGAGTGACCCCATCCCTCTGGTTACTGGGTAGCAGGGACGGGAAGCTGAGCTGGGGGACTGGTGCAGTAGTCCAGGGGAGCAGAGAAGGCAGGAGCAGCAGACAGGCATTCTGGGAAGTGCTTCTCGCTGCGGCTACCACACCTTGGTCGGGAGTTAAGGTGGGTTATGAAACAAAGAAATTTGTCAAGGATGACTTCAAGATTTTTGGCCTGAGTAATTGGAACAGTTGCCTTTTACTAACGTAGGAAAACCTGGGAGGAGCAGGCTGGACGGAGGCGGGGATGGACGAGGATGCCGTAGGCTCTAGGAGCAAAGGGAAACGGGTGTCGGTGTCCTGGGAAGTGAGTGTGGGCGACTCGTAGGAGGGCTTTGCTGAGGTGGGGAGCAGAGACAGGACAGAGCTGGAAGGAGCTGTGAGGTCAAGACAGGCAGCAGCAGGGGTGTTGGAAAAATGTGATGACACAGGACAGATGGGAAGGCTCCGGAGCAGTGCCCTCAGGGCGGAGGAGGAACCCGTGCATCCTCCCTCCCTCTTGGCCTATCTAACTCCTACTCATCCCTCAAGGGTCAGTGTAAAGGTCACTTTCTCAGGGAACTGCTCCTGACCCTTTGGTTAGGTCAGGGCCCCTCATACCCTTTCATAGCACGTGGTAGTTGTCCTCACAGGACCTGGGAACTCTGGTGATGTGGAAGCCCTGTGAGGGCAGGGCTGGCTCCAGCCCATGTGCATCTATGTCCCCAGCACCCAGCACATGCCTGGCACTCTGCTGGGGGTTTGGTGGACATGTGAGGATGTATGTTCCGAGAAACAAGCCACAGACACGCGCCTGACCTCTGCTCCCATCTGATCCAGTCATGTTGCAATGATCAAGACTGTTCAGACACTGCTATTAAAAATATTTGGGTTTAGGGCTGGAGACATGGCCTAGCGGTTAAGAGCGCTGACCGCTCTTGCAGAGGACCCGGGTTCGATCCCCAGCACCCACATGGCGGCCGAGAAACATCTGAAACTCCAATTCCAGGAGAACTCCAGTTCCAGGGGAATCTGACACCCTCTTCTGACCTCCGCGGCATTGCACGGCATGGGTGCACAAACTTGCATGCAGACAGTACATTCATACACATACAGAAATGAATAAAAATTAAAAATAAATAAATAAATAAATAGTACTTATAAAAAAATATTAGGGTTTAGAAGAGCTTGGTTTGTTCCTGTTTGGGGCTTTGTAGCTTGGCTAACCACAGACCAGAGAGCCATGTGAGTGCATAGATTCTTCGGTTGACATTGTCCACTACCAAACAAATGGATTTTGGCCTGTGTCATTCATTTAGCAACACTTGCTGAAAAGCCTCAGTGCCACATTCTAGGGACAAGGTTGAGTCAGACCCTGCACCTGCCCTTACAGACCTCGGATCCAACAGTAGAGACCAAAGAGCAGTGTGGCACATCACAGTTGGGATAGGCGGTGCATGGGGAGAGGTTATGAAACTCTAGAGTGGAGAGACGAGAGGGCTGGAGGCTCCCGAGGGAACGGGCCAAGAGCAGACAGCCCTCCCTATACCTCCCCTCCCTGGAGCTGAGCTGCCTGGACGTGGTTCTCAGGCTCTGAGAGGGGCAGGGCCACAGCCCCCAGAGTAGCCTCCAGCACCCAGGTTCTCCCTTTCCCTCCATCTCTGCAGGGCCCTGCCATCTTCTGATATTTCCAACGCAAACCCCCCCCCCCAACTCCAGGAGAACAGAAAATGGTCTCCCAAACTGCATTTAGAGAATTCCCTGCCTGGCACAAAATGTGGGATTATCCTGGCACAGGCCATTGACAGGGACCGGACTGTCGTTGATTCTCCCTGTCTTCCTTTCAGACTATCAGAGAACTCATTCATAAAGACCAACCACAACCTTGCCAGGACCATGAGGCCCCTGTGTGTGACCTGCTGGTGGCTGGGACTGCTGGCCACCGTGGGAGCTGCTACAAGCCCTGAGGACAGTTTTGAGGGCTCAGAGGATGGCTCAGAGAGAGAGTACATTTACCTCAACAGGTACAAGCGTGCGGGCGAGGCCCCAGACAAGTGCACCTACACGTTCATTGTGCCTCAGCAGCGGGTCACAGGGGCTATCTGCGTCAACTCCAAGGAGCCCGAGGTGCTCCTGGAGAACCGGGTGCACAAGCAGGAGCTGGAACTGCTCAACAACGAACTGCTCAAGCAGAAACGGCAGATTGAGACGCTGCAGCAGCTGGTGGAGGTGGACGGCGGCATCGTGAGCGAGGTGAAGCTGCTGCGCAAGGAGAGCCGCAACATGAACTCGCGAGTCACGCAGCTCTACATGCAGCTCCTACACGAGATCATCCGCAAACGTGACAATGCGCTGGAGCTCTCCCAGCTTGAGAACAGGATCCTAAACCAAACGGCTGACATGCTGCAGCTGGCCAGCAAGTACAAGGACCTGGAGCACAAGTACCAGCACCTGGCCATGTTGGCCCACAACCAGTCGGAGGTCATCGCACAGCTCGAGGAGCACTGCCAGCGGGTGCCTGCAGCCAGGCCCGTGCCCCAGCCACCCCCTGCCACTCCACCTCGGGTCTACCAACCACCCACCTACAACCGAATCATCAACCAGATCTCGACCAATGAGATCCAGAGCGACCAGAACCTGAAAGTGCTGCCGCCCCCTCTGCCCACCATGCCTGCCCTCACCAGCCTCCCATCTTCTACAGACAAGCCATCGGGTAAGTCCTCTGGGGATCCCAGCTCACGTGGGCCTCTGAGCCAGGTACCAGACTTCCCGCAGCTGTACTCCCAAGTGGGAGGAAAGCCTCAGCCAGCTGAGGCCCAGGCTGGGACTTGCATAATCTTTTAGCAATCTCTTGGGGTGGCCTTGGGAGCCAATGGGGTTTGGCAAGGGTGAGGGACCACACTGCTCAGAGAAGTGATGGGGGGCAGAACCTGGAAGTAGGGGGCTCTGGAGAACATGATGGATCTGTGGCTTTGGAGAAGAACGAACTGAGGCCTGGGCCTTTCCGAGCTCTGCTCAGCTGCCCTGTATTGGTGGCTATGATGTCTCGCCTGTAGCCTCACATATATGTGTAGGGCCCACACCTAACACCCTGTATATATCACTGGATAAATAGTAGGCCAAGAGAAAAGAGAACGTTATCAACACATAAGGGATCTTCCCAAACACTATGCACTTCCTTTGGTCTATTGCTACTAGAGTTCTCCACAAGGCTTCCGTATACTCTTTTTTTTTTTTTTAATTATTTTTTATTTTTTTATGTGTATGAATGTACTGTCTGTATGTAGGTTTGTGCACCCGTGTTGTGCAATGCCGCGGAGGTCAGAAGAGGGTCTCGGATTCTCCTGGAACTGGAGTTCTCCTGGAATTGGAGTTACAGACGGTTCTCAGCCGCCATGTGGGTGCTGGGGATCGAACCTGGATCCTCTGCAAGAGCAATCGGCACTCTTAACCGCTAGGCCATCTCTCCAGCCCCTCCGTATACTCTTAGGTACACGTGCCATCCTAAACTGCGATTCCTAGAACACTGTCATGGAGGAAGAGTGGGATTCCCAGCACCATACACTGGGAAGAAGCTGCGCTGGGCATTTTCATGATTAACCTGATTTCACCTGATTAACCCTACAGCCCCTTAGGGATAGGTGGAGTAGCTTGCTCACAGGCTGAGGAAGCTTGGGCTGCCTGTGAAGTCAGGCCTTTAGTTTAAATCCAGAGCTGGCTCATCTGTGCTGTGGACTCTGGCAATCTGCACTTTTGAGGCGAGTAGGCTGGAAGGTGGCCTCAGCCTCCCCCTCATCAAGGTAGAGTTGCCTTCTACATGTGCTAACCAAATTCATCTTGAAAGGCCAGACTCCCATTTGCCCTAAGCCTATGCTTGCTCATCCACTTCTTTGTATAAGCAGGGAGACATTTTTATTGAAAATATCCTGTTTTATACTTATTTCACACTACAAAAAATGAATGCCAGTACTGAGCTGAACCTGTGTGCAGGAGGGTGGCCAGTGGGCAGATCAGGGTGGGTAGGTCAGCAGGGGTGGGAGAAAGGTAGGAGCAGGACAGAGTATTTGCCCCAGAATCTGGAAGGAAAGGCGGTGGGGGGGGGTGCAGAGCTCTGGAGTAGACCTGGATTCAAATTCTCTTTCCTCCACTAATGAGCTCTGGGACATGGGGCAGCTGCCTTGTGCCTCTCTACCTGTTTCCTCATCCTAGGTTTGGGTAGGGTTTATTTTAGTCTATTCCCAACTGACAGTTCTAGGAAATCAAATACTACACAGCTTGTGGTTAGCATGGCCCTGGGCCCAGGGTAAACTGAGCTTCCTTTGATCACTGTCTTTTCATCTTAAAACAAGGGGACTGAGGTAAACAGTTCGTCTTCAGCTCTGGTGCTCAATGGCTGATGACTACTCCATCTGTTCCCACACCTGGTTTATATCAGAGGTGAAAGAGAGGGTGGGTGTGTTCATGTGTCCTGACAGACTATTCAGAGCAAAAAAAAACCCATGCCGTTGGGCATCACATGAAGGCTCGGTGAACGTGCCCTCCCATCAGGCTGCTGTCACAGTTGCCACATCTCCTTTCAACTCCGGACCTCTGATTTCTAGCTCAACCATCTCAGGACATTCCTGAGCTCGAGCAAAACTGAATATATGAATATACAAATAAACACCTGAATTTGCATCTGGGCTCCACTCCTTTTTAGGTATTTATTTGCTCATGAGAAAGTTATTTAAATTGGCTGGGGGTATGGCTCAGTTGGTAGAGTGCCTGTCTACCACACATAAAGCCCTGAGTTTGATCAGACGAGGGAGCGGAGCATGTGCCTGTCACCCCAGTACTTAGGAGGTGGCAGCAGGAGAGTTACAAGTTCAGGGTCATCCTCAGCCATATATGGAGTTTTAAGGCCAGCCTGGGTAAATGAATAAACAAACAAATAAAAGCATGGAAATTCTTTAACTCCTTTGAGCCTCAGTTTTGTCCAAATGGGGCAATAGGGGCAAACCCACAACTTTACAGGGGTATTTCATGGAAAGCTATGAGGTCATGGGGATGGCCATTGGGTCCCCCTTCAATTTGGGAAGCAGGTGAAAACGACGATCCCTGGTCTCCAGCTCAGTTTGGGGAGGCAGCAGGCAGATGAATGCAGCTGGGTGCTACCCTATCCCCATCACTTCTAACCCCTAAACTCCTCATAGCAGATCTGACTGGATTTCTCTGGAAGGGAACATTTAGCTGGGTCAAAATTTCTGAAATACTTTGAGAATTTATGAGGCCAGCATGATGAAATACCAGGAGTACAGTGAACATCCGGCTCTTGAGCCA
>VZQC01003608.1:853690-866256 GCA_009823505.1 Rhizomys pruinosus
CCAACTACTGACCAGCTTGGGAAGGCCTCTGTTCCTCAACTGTTCCTTGGGAGCAGAGGCCTAGGGTACTTCGACTTGCTTAGTCTGGGCCACACAAAAGGCACTGCAGCTTGTAAGCCTGCGTCAGCTGTGGGGCCTGGGTAAGTCCTGGGGTACAGACAGGAAACAGAGGATGGTATATTAGGCCCAGGCCTAGCTGCTGGTCCCAAATCACCTTTACCAGAAAGTCTTGTATGGAGGAGGTGAACAACAAGCCAGACACAGCAGAGAGGACCCTGGCTTCCCTGTGCCCTTGTACCTCTGAGACCTTCATCGAGAATGTCAGAAAGGATGGTGCCTGGGCTTGGACACCCAACTCTGAGCACTTCCAACTCTTACCAGGGCTGGCTCTGGGGTCCCAAGGCCTGAGACCTGCACACCCTGGTCTTATGTGCCAGCTTCCCTTCTCCCCTCCTCTGGCCCCATGTCCTGTGCACTTCCTGAACTCCTACTGCCTCTCCAGGGAACCACATGGACTCCACCAGCCATGGCTGCTGCACTGCTCTTCATGTGGAACATTCTGACTATGGTGTAAGTATAGTCTTTATAGAGGTGAGCCTAGGTGCTGCCGCGTTAGTGTTGGCTGGTGCTGCGGCAGAGCTGCCTCTCAGAAGAGAAGCCAAGGCAAACACAGCCCGGGCACTTGCTCTGGGCCAGAGGATGCTTCGCCCACTGCATTTCAAAAATTCAGCTACGCTTGACAAAAAAGATTTCCATTCTTTACTTAGGAACAGCTTTGAGGACTTCAATTAAATTCTGACTTCGAATATGTGCCTGGTGGAAAATATCTATTAATAGATATATGTGTGTGTTTTTATATTATATATAATATTAATTATATCTATATATGTGATCGTATTTAGTTTTGGAAACCCAAGAGCAAGCAACAGTGTGTGCAGCAGGTAAGGCCTTCCAAAGCATCAAGTTTTCATTTAAACAGAAGACAGCTAGTGCTCTTTCCCTGGTGACAGAAGAAACAACTGAGGCTCAGTGAGAAGCTTGCTTGGAGTCACAGTGTATACAAATCCATCAAGCTATGAGCCCAGGGCTCTCAGTTCTTCTCTTTCCCAGTCATAGATTCTTTATTCAAAGCTGGATGCCTCACCTAGCCATCTGTGGCATTATTTGTGTGAAAGTGACAGATTTGTCACCGCGTTATTTATAGGTTATGGTAAGGAATTCTCATCCTAGTATTTATATGCAACTAGCCAGGAGCTGTTCCCGTCGGAACGGAAGGCTTCTTGTCACCCAGGGTGTGTGGACCTGGCCATGGTGATGGTGGTGGTGGTGGCTGTGATGGCACCGCAGGGCCACTTGCTGGTGCGGTGTTTCAATGCAACCTACATTTTGGACTGATTTTCATTTGTCGTTGATGTGATGTTCTTTTTTTTGTTTTGTTTTATTTTTGTTTTTTGTCTTTTTGAGACAGGGTATCCCTTTAGTCCCAGCTGGCCTGGAGCTCACTTTGTAGACCAGGCGGGCCTTGAACTCACAGAGATCCACCTGCCTCTGCCTCCCAAGTGCTAGGATTAAAGGTGTGTGCTACCACGCCCGGCTTGTCGTTGATGTTCTTAATCATTGGCACTGGTGCCTTTGCTGTAAAAGAAGGAGATGTGCTTGAACATGGAGATTTGGTGGAAGGCTTTGATAAAATTCACAGCCTGAGTGTCATGAGATGTGAAGGCTTCAGGGGTGTGAGGCAAGGCTTTCTCACAGCAGAAAATGCTGATACCTCCACATCATTTCAAAGTCAACGTGATTCTAGAAGGCCATGTAGAACTACCAGATTTGCCCCCAAACCAAAAAAAAGCACTGGGGCGGGAGCTTAACACCATAAGATACTAAAATATCTAGAAAATGAGCAAAGGACATAATAAGTAAATGAAGGAAAGAAAACCAAACCAAAGGATCAACAAAGACAAAACCAAAAGGGTTTAACAGCCTGAGAAAGACAGACCTCAGGACTCAGAGACAAGAGCCTGGCCTCCACCCTTGTCCACTCTGGTTGGGGACAAGCAAGGGTGTACCAAAGGGCTCTAGATGGGACTCTCCCACTTAGAACATTTGAGGTCACATACTACCCTTCTCCTATGGGCCATATGGCCTTGGGGTGCCCCTAAGGTCCCCAGCTTACAACATTTGAGGTCACATATTACCCTTCTCCTATGGGCATGTGGCCTTGGGGTGCCCCTAAGGTCCCCAGCTTACAACATTTGAGGTTACATACTACCCTTCTCCTATGGGCCATGTGGCCTTGGCGTGCCCCTAAGGTCCCCAGCTTACAACATTTGAGGTCACATACTACCCTTCTCCTATGGGCCATGTGGCCTTGGGGTGCCCCTAAGGTCCCCGGCTTACAACATTTGAGGTCACATACTACCCTTCTCCTATGGGCATGTGGCCTTGGGGTCCCCTAAGGTCCCCGGCTTACAACATTTGAGGTCACATTACCCTTCTCCTATGGGCATGTGGCCTTGGGGTGCCCCTAAGGTCCCCAGCTTACAACGTTTGAGGTCACATTACCCTTCTCCTATGGGCCATGTTGCCTTGGGGTGCCCCTAAGGTCCCCGGCTTACAACATTTGAGGTCACATACTACCCTTCTCCTATGGGCCATGTGGCCTTGGGGTCCCCTAAGGTCCTCGGCTTACAACATTTGAGGTCACATTACCCTTCTCCTATGGGCCATCTTGCCTTGGGGTGCCCCTAAGGTCCCCAGCTTACAACATTTGAGGTCACATACTACCCTTCTCCTATGGCCATGTGGCCTTGGGGTCCCCTAAGGTCCCCAGCTTACAACGTTTGAGGTCACATTACCCTTCTCCTATGGGCCATATGGCCTTGGGGTGCCCCTAAGGTCCCCGGCTTACAACATTTGAGGTCACATACTACCCTTCTTCTATGGCCATGTGGCCTTGGGGTCCCCTAGGGTCCCCGGTTCTGCTTTCTTCAGCTATAAAATGGGGAGACTACTGCTGTCTCTCAGAGACCTAGGTAAGGCCTATGACAGACAGGGGCCACTGGAAAAGATCTGTCTATGCTATATTGGCTGATCCTATTACTGCTGCAGACAGGACCTCCTTAGAGCAGGTGTTCATAACCTGGACGAGGGTGTACTTCTGAAATTGTTTAAAAATTGTATGCATTTGCATTTTTCATCCTTTTATTAATTTGTGTGTGTTTAGATCAGAGGACAACTAGGGTGTCGGTCTTCACCATCCATTTCATTTGAGATAGGGTCTCTGTTGTTTCCTGCTGTGTATGCCGGGTAGTGGCCCTGCCAGTGGGAGGGGGGGGAGTTCTGTGGAGTCTCCTGTCCCTACCTCCTATCTCACCACAGAAGCACTTGGATTACAGATGCATGCTACCATACCAGGCTTATATAGGTCCTGGGGATGCTAAGTCACAAACGTTTACCCACTGAGCCTTCTTCCCAGCCCTTCCCACAGATTCTTACTACTGAAGACATCAAAGCATTCTAAACTATTTATCTTTAACAAACAGCAAGCCTTTTTCCAGGAATGCTGAGACAAGCTGAAATCATGGAAGGCAGCACAGACCAGGTGCCACAGGGCCAACCTGTCACTGTCCTAGTGGTCTACAAAGCCCACCTATATGGCAAGTCCTTTAAGAACAGCCTCCCCACTTGCCCACCCCCTAGGGACCATGTGGCTATACAAGAGGCCTGGCTGCTGGCTGCTGGCTGCTGGTGGGCTTTACTTAGCAGTTTCTTCTCCCTTCCATTTTCTGTCCAAGGACTCTCATCACTTGCCCCCTCCCACCTCCCTGACCTGGTGGAAAGCTCGGAAGCCTCCCACGCCCACCGGCACTCTACTCCAGCTGCCAGGGACAGACTCCCATTCTCTGTTTTAGTCCCTGGGGCTTGGGCCAAAGACAACCAGTCTTTTTCTGCTTTCTGAAGCTTTCCCTGAAGGTCTAACCTTCTTTTCCCCAGGATGGATACTGAGGGAACCAAAAGCAGGAAATGGATCAGGGAAAAAAGGGAGGAGGGAGGGAGGGAGGGAGGGAGGGAGGGAGGGAGGGAGGGAGGGAGGGAGGGAAGGAGCTTCATGTATGAGATACATGCTGCCTAGGGTGACTACTTGGGGTCTTGCAGGTCTCTGTGTACAGGGAGAAAACTGAGGAAAAAGCAGACGGGTGAGAAGTCCCCTCGAGAATGGAGGAAGGCATCCACTGTTAATTGTGGGCACTGAGTTCACCTGGGTACAGGAGGTGCCAAGGGTGTGGGCAGCTAGCTCCCTCTTCCCACCAGGCACTAGGGCTCAGTGAGGTGCTCCACGCTGCTGCCAGCCAAGGAAGCTGCAAAGCTGGGGCTGCACAGGAAAAGCTGAGCACACGAACACTGTGGGGAACCTCCTCCTACATGGGAGAGAAAGGCTGGATCCCGAGAGCCAGAGCCTGGGCTAGTAAGGCCCAGGCAGGGCCTGAGGAGGCTGGGCTGGTAAGGCCCAGGGCAGGGCCGAGGAGGCTGGGCTGGTAAGGCCCGGGGCAGGGCCGAGGAGGCTGGGCTAGTAAGGCCCAGAGCAGGGCGGAGGAGGCTGGGATCCGTTCATAACTGGTTTCATTGTTTTCACTTATGGTTTTTGCAACAGGATCTCACTACCTAGGCTGGCCTAGAACTTACTATGTGGTAGAAGCTGACCTTGAACTTCTGGTCCCCCTGCCTCTACCTCCTGAACGCTGTGACTGCGGGTGTGAGCTACCACGTCTCCACTGATTCAATTAATAGTTGTGGAATGAGCAAGTTAGTACAGCACATGAGAATACTCTCGCACTTTTAGCTTAACCATTCTCAGTTTGAAGGACATTCTGAAGCATGGGGCGCGAGGTGTAGTGTCCCCTTCAAGCTCGGGATCTACATGAACAGCCATCTAGGGATGTGTGGGCTCTGAGCATCAGCCACATGGGCTTGCTTCACAAACATGCTGATGAGGGAGAGTGCGTGGTGCTTCAGAAAGATACTCAGAGACCAGTGAACAATTCCTAGGAACACCCAGTCTCTGCTTACATTGCCCAAATCCCTGGCCTGGGCCCTGTGGCCCAAGGAGGTGTACTGATGATGGCAGTCACTGAGCACTGCTGTTGGAAAGGCTGACGTAGGGCCAGGGTGAGAGCGATCAGGTCGCTCAGCCTCACTGGCAGAGGGAGCACGGCGCCAAGCTCACCAGTGCTGGGGAATGGGCCACACTTAGTAAGCACGCATCATGTCATCAACAGAAATGACTTCTTCAACAATCATTCTAGGTCTATCTCCCCCAAATGACCTTCGTACCCTAACAGCTCTGGATGAGGTAAATATGACTCCTATCTGCAAACAGGAGACACTGAGGGCTAGAATTGAAGAGGCTTGGTCACAGGCCCCATGAGAGGCTGTGAGGGGAGGAGTGAGGCCTGGAGTCTGCCACCCCGATTCTTGCTAGTGGAGGCTTCTAGCACATTTACTTCTCAAACTTACAAAGATCTGTCCCTCCCAAGTGCACCCTGTGGCCGTCTGTTGGAAGCTACGCCTGCTCAGGGAGCAGCCCAGGGACACTCGGTCTGGTGACAGGCAGTTATGACATGTCCACACTTGTGCCTGTAGGCCCATGGAGAGACTGCCTGCAGGCTCTGGAGGACGGCCACGACACCAGCTCCATCTACCTGGTGAAGCCGGAGAACACAAACCGCCTCATGCAGGTGTGGTGTGAGCAAAGACACGACCCTGGGGGCTGGACCGTCATCCAGAGGCGCCTGGATGGCTCTGTCAACTTCTTTAGGAATTGGGAGACATATAAGGTGAGACCAATGGGCCTGTGTCCTGCAAGGTGACTGGCCCACCCAGGTAAGGACGACACAGGGCCACGTCTCCAAAGCCACCAGGATGATTAAGGACAGGCTCCTTCCTCCTGTCACCCAGGAGAGGATGAGGTCGAGAGAGCATCTTACCCTTAGCTGAGGTTTCCACAGGGAGCCCCTGTTCTCAAACCCAGAAGCTCCCAGGTCCTAGGAGGCCCCCTAAGAGGCCTGTGTAGGTAACTGTAGCAATGCTCAGGCCCTACCTATAAGGTCCATCCGCTGGTCCGTCCAGTTCCCAGGGCACTGAATGCTCCTCCTTGTAGGTAAGGCTGCAGGGGCTCTACCTCACCTCTTGCCCTCTGAATAAAAAGAGGGCACTAAGGATGGCACGGGCAGCTCAGTTCAGCAGACACCCATCCTGTGCTAGGCACTGGCACAGCACGGCTCTCTCTAAGCTCACAGAGCCCTTCAGGAGGGTGCTGCCTATAGGCATGCCTCACACCTGAAAACGTGGGTCACAGCTGCAAATGGTGACGCGGCAACTGCAGCCGAGGCCTCCTGGCCAATGCCGTGACTCCCACTAGCCATGACGCCGTGTGTGGCGTCTAGAGTCTCTTCCGTCCTGGTTCTCCAGGTCGCCCCGAGAAGCCCGTGCGTCCCTTGCTTCTCCTTCTGCCTAACCCGGAGACCCTCCTTACTCTCCATTCTCTCCTGGCATAGCAAGGGCTCAGCCATCAGAGGAGGCTGAGGATAGTGCCTAGCTCTGAGAGTCAGTATGAGGATCAGCAAGTAAACCTGGGCTAAGTTCTATCCCCAGCTGATACACTGTGAGCATCCACTAAAAGTGAGAGATACCATTATTAAGGAATCCATCTGTTCAGAAGACTTCGGTGGCCACTGCTCAACTGCCCCCCCCCCAACTATATATCAAACCAGTCATAACAAATGCACTGGGTTTCAAACCTAGGAGGGAGCCCAAGTGGACGTGACACATCAGTCACGGCTCACACCTGTGTGGTGTGCTAGAGCTTACACATGACCCTCGCACACACCCCATCTATAGAGAAGGAAACCAGGGGTGGGGGTCTTGTCTAAGTGAGGCTGGATACATCCCTTTTCAGTGCAAGGCTCTCAAGACCACAGCTGCCCTACCTTAAAGAAGACAAGGAACAGGCTCACATGATGCCTGGCCCAGAGAAGGTTTGCTCTTTGTATGTGTAAATGGCACATGACTGGTGGTTAAGAAGTTGCTGTGGCTCACCCTCTCAGAGCCAATATACACAGCAGCTGGGGGTGGAGCCCGGTTCTGCCTTGTGCTCTGCTGTTCCTGGGGCATAGGCTCCTCACTCATGCTCTCCTGGGTGTTCCCCAGCAAGGGTTTGGGAACATCGACGGCGAGTACTGGCTAGGCCTGGAGAACATCTACTGGCTGACAAACCAAGGCAACTACAAATTGCTTGTGACCATGGAGGACTGGTCTGGCCGCAAAGTCTTCGCAGAATACGCCAGCTTCCGCCTGGAGCCAGAGAGTGAATATTACAAGCTGCGGCTGGGGCGCTACCACGGCAATGCAGGCGACTCCTTCACCTGGCACAACGGCAAGCAGTTCACCACCCTGGACAGGGATCATGATGTATACACAGGTAGGAAAAATAGAGTCAAACCTAGTCCCCAACACTAGAGCCCCTGACCGCAGGGCCTGGGAGCAGGAAGATCTCAGGGTAGCGGATGGCTGCAAAGCTGGGTCACAGTGGGACTCACGAGGAGGAGAGGCAGAAGCACACAAATCTCACTGGGAAAGGCTGTCCTGGCCAAGGCCCTCATGCTCAGGGCTGTGCCCTTCTCAACTCTGTCTGAGGCACACTGTCCACAGGCTCTGGGCCACACACCCTGTATTCAAATGCTGGCCCTATCACTTCAGCACGCTGTATAATCTCCCTGGGGCTTGGTTTCAACATCTGGAAAGGAGGACAGTGCCCACCCAGCAGGGTAGGGAAATGTGCAGAGCTCCTGCCTTGGGTCGCCTGGCTAGGAGGCAGCAGGTAGTAAGGGCTCCATTTGGCAGCTCTCTTGCTGGCTACTGTCATCAGCCTGTAACAGTAATGCAGCACTGTAAGAAGCTGCTTAGCAGAAACCGGCTAGTAGAGATGAAGTGATCTGTCCACGATCACGTGCCTCCAACTCAAGCCTTCATAAGTAAAGAACAAGCGGAAACAGAGAACTCCAAGATGCATAGGTGCAGTCCAGCACTAAGTGCAGACAGACACTTCTATCCTCCACCCCAGTTGATGGCTCTGAAGCCACAGACCCAGTAATTTCATATGAGGCTGGTCAGCAAACCGAGGGCCTCTGAAGCTGACATAACCTTCTATGTCTGTCTACCTAGGCGAGTGAGGCCTAGCTTCTCCTGCCTAGCCTTCCATTTTGTCCTGGTCTGAGGAAACCCCTACCCCTTCTGTAGGCTGTCTCACAATAGCGTGTGATTCAAGCAAGCCTTGTTGCCTACATACTCAGTCAGCAGAGACGCATTCCAGATCCCTAAGGCAGCCACATGCTCGTGGACAGTTCTCTCAACTTCAGGGACCAGAGAGTACATGGCCTGCCTGTCTACATACCACAGAACTACCGCTGTCTGCTCTGGTACTGAACTAACACTGCTAGAAGTAGTGGGCACTCTGGGCCAGTCCTATAGAAGCTTCCAGAAGAGGAAGGCAGAAGGGAAGTCTTCATTCTGGGCTGACTCTGGGATATGAAGCTACAGCAAATACTGGAGAGCTAGCATGGGGAGCAGGGAAAAGGACGGTTCATGACCCCGAACTGTGAGATGGCGTACAGGGGTGTGCAGACCCCCCCAACTCACCCGAACTGTTAGATGGCGTACAGGGGTGTGCAGACCCCCCCAACTCACCCGAACTGTGAGATGGCGTACAGGGGTGTGCAGACCCCCCCAACTCACCCGAACTGTGAGATGGCGTACAGGGGTGTGCAGACCCCCCCAACTCACCCGAACTGTTAGATGGTGTACAGGGGGTGCAGACCCCCCCAACTCACCCAAACTGTTAGATGGCGTACAGGGGTGTGCAGACCCCCCCAACTCACCCAAACTGTTAGATGGCGTACAGGGGTGTGCAGACCCCCCCAACTCACCCGAACTGTTAGATGGCGTACAGGGGTGTGCAGACCCCCCCAACTCACCCGAACTGTGAGATGGCGTACAGGGGTGTGCAGACCCCCCCAACTCACCCGAACTGTGAGATGGCGTACAGGGGTGTGCAGACCCCCCCAACTCACCCGAACTGTGAGATGGCGTACAGGGGTGTGCAGACCCCCCCAACTCACCCGAACTGTGAGATGGCGTACAGGGGTGTGCAGACCCCCCCAACTCACCCGAACTGTTAGATGGTGTACAGGGGGTGCAGACCCCCCCAACTCACCCAAACTGTTAGATGGCGTACAGGGGTGTGCAGACCCCCCCCACTCACCCAAACTGTTAGATGGCGTACAGGGGTGTGCAGACCCCCCCCCACTCACCCAAACTGTTAGATGGCGTACAGGGGGTATGCAGATCCCCCCAACTCACCCGAACTGTTAGATGGCATACAGGGGTGTGCAGACCCCCCCACTCACCCAAACTATTACATGGTGTACAGGGGTGTGCAGACCCCCCCCACTCACCCAAACTGTTAGATGGCGTACAGGGGTGTGCAGACCCCCCCCCCCCCACTCACCCAGTGCAGCGCTGCCACTTGCTTCTCCTGGTGTCAAAACATGGTCTAGAGGAAGCCCCAAGAAAAACTCTGGAACACCTGGGATGGCCGGGGCTGAGGCTATTCCCAGCTTCTGCCTCGGGCTGCTTGGGACCTCCTCATCCCTCCCAGGGCCTCCCTTAGAACAGGGCCATAGCTCCATAGACCTGTCAATGACCAAACAGCCTCTCCCTGAAGAATGGGCCCCCTCTTAGGCTGAGTCCCCTACTAGCGTCCTCCTGTCCTCTCACCTCCTCCACGGGGCCTCGCCCCTGCTCGCCTGCTCGCACCTTGCCCACACTCCCTATTATTCTGAACTGTGTGTCCTTGGCAGCAAAATACAGCACGATGTGACAATGCCAAGAGTTTCATGGACATATCCCTCTTTTATGAAATAACACAAAAAGTTTCTTGGATGGAATTCAGGCTGGGGAGGAAAGGAGGGGTGTTCTTAAACACTTCCTCTGGCACTCTGTAAAGACTCTTGATCTAACTCTTCAAAATTCCTAGGGAAAACTGTTTTCCCTCCCCTATCCACTGCAAGCCACTTCCATGTTCTCCAGAGCTGCCTCTGCATGGAGCTCAGGCCAAGGGTTAAACAGGCCTCACTTAACTCTCATGGTGTGCGTGCGGTGTGTGGTCCGGTGCAGTGGGTGTTACTTTGATCTTCCTCTTGTAGAGAACACAGTGGTTGGGAGAGGTGAAGCCACCTGTCTGCAATCCGACCGCCTCGCTCCTCATAAAGCTGAGCCTCAAAGGCTGGCCCAAGTGGTCTGCAGCCTCTGACTCCACTGTGCAGGGTCCACCTCTCGTGTTCCCGCTGTGGAGACTTCCTACCTGGGGTCCTGCAGCAGACCCTGAGCACACCATGGATGGGGCAAAATCACCTCCCAAAACACTCTTCATTCCCTTCTCTCCTACAGGAAACTGTGCTCACTACCAGAAGGGAGGCTGGTGGTATAACGCCTGTGCCCACTCCAACCTCAACGGGGTCTGGTACCGTGGAGGCCACTATCGGAGCCGCTACCAGGATGGAGTCTACTGGGCTGAGTTTCGAGGAGGCTCCTACTCCCTCAAGAAAGTGGTGATGATGATTCGGCCCAACCCCAACACCTTCCACTAAGCCCACTCCCCTCCTTACCGCTCCTGGCCATTACCAGAAGCCGTCCCAGCTGTGCAGATACCTCAGCACAAGTCTCCACCAGTTCATCTTGGGCTGGGAGGATGGGGCACCAGACTCTGCTTCCGGACACTATATGTGCCAGATAATGGAACTGAACAGTGTTCTCAGTCCCTCTGCCTTTCCTCCCTACCAGACAGCCCCTCAGGTTCCCAGGGCAGGAAAGAACTTCAGATGACTCTAAATCAGCTAAGTCCCTCCAATAAAAACACAGCCATCAACCCCCTCATGACAGACATGCGTATGAGCCACCACATGTGTGTGCTCTTGGACACACACACGTGGGATGTCTACATACATATGCACGTGACTCTTCTGTATTGGTTCGCATGCTGAAACCATCCCCACAGCTTTGCTCTTAAGAGGAAAGCCTCTCCTCACTGCTGTGTTACTTGAGCTAAGGACAGACACATGCATTGTAGCCCCAGTGTCAAGGAACAGCCCTTGGCAATGAGGTGCCTGGACTCCTCCAGGAATGTCTGCAGGCCCATCTCTCACACGGGGCTTCCTGGCTTATCTCTTCAGGACTCTGTGGGCACCTGGTAAACTTCAGAAGCTCCCCCATCCCACTGCGATATCCCCCTTCTCACGGTCCCTCCACCTGGTCATTCCCCTCAGCCTGAACCTTCTGGGCTTCAGCCCCAGGCTCTCGCTGTAGGTCAAGGCTCCTCCACTCCTTTCTCCCCCAGCCCCTCCTCCACCGCCATACAGGCCTTTCTTTCTAGGCAAGATTCTTTGGCCTCTGAGGAGGAAGCAGTCTGGGCTCAGGTTCCGGCTAGGAAAGCGAAGGCCAAGCCAAAGCCGCACTAGCAGCCATATAGACCTGCATTCACCGTTGTGTACCTTCCGTTCACACTTTAGTCTCCACAGCATTTTAACCTCCACACAAATAGTAGCCTGCCTTGCCAGAGACACTCTACTGAAGAGAAGTCACTGTCACCGTGTCAGAGCTTCCAGGTGGCTGCAGATCTGAGGTCCTGGGCTCACATGGCCAGGCTTCACCTTGACCCCAAGCTGTGCAACCCCCAGAGGATGGGGCCTCACAAGGGAAACTGGCCACTTTCCATGAGTGGCTACAGCCTCAGGAGCCAATGGTGGCCCTGCAGCCCCTGCAGCATGGTGGCTTCCTCAGTCCTGCTGGGCTCAGAGCTACCTAATGACTGCCAAGCCAGGGGCAGCAGATGAGTCCAGGTGAGACCCCTCCCGGTGGGCACATGTGCCAGGTGTTAGAGGTGTGGAGCATTCGGTACTGTCCACGTCTGGGTGCGTGCCTATTACCTCAGCAATTCTCACAGTGTACCATGTAGCATGTTCCGTGTATATAAAAGGGAGGGTTGTTTTTTAATATATTCCCAGGTTATCCTTGTAATGACACAAATCTGCAATAAACGCCATCAGTGCTGCATGGATGTATCTGCACTGTGCGCTGCCTTGATAGAGTGCCTTCCCGGGGCCTCTGTGAGGAAAAGCAGGAGGAGATGCAACATCTAGCACATGAGAAGCCACTGAGATCATACTCCTCCTATCTGATCCCCTCCTCCTCCTCTCCTCTTCCTCCTCCTCTTCCTCCTCTTCCTCCTCCTCCTCCTCTTCCTCCTCTTCCTCCTCCTCCTCCTCTTCCTCCTCTTCCTCCTCCTCCTCCCCTCCTCCTCTTCCTCCTCTTCCTCCTCCTCCTCCTCTCCTCCTCCTCTCCTCTTCCTCCTCCTCCTCTCCTCCTCCTCTCCTCCTCCTCTTCCTCCTCCTCCTCCTCTTCTTCTTCTTCTTCTTCTTCTTCTTCTTCTTCTTCTTCTTCTTCTTCTTCTTCTT